>BOPN01004675.1:15000-17500 GCA_017312705.2 Penaeus japonicus
GTGAACGAGTAAGTTTGTGTGGGTGAGTGAGAGAAAAGTAATTTATATTTATGGTATTTTCTTCGCTTGGGGGCGGGGTGATGCCGCTTAGTTATTTGGTCGAGTTCGATCTTATTTCGACGGCATTGTTCCTGTTAGGAAGTAGGTCTAACATTTAGTAAACCCATTTTATCTCAGAGAAAATTATTTTGCCCCCACCCCCCCTCTCACTTCCCTCTGCCACTCGTCTCCTGTGTAAACAAAAGGTTGTTTACTTTCAGATTTGTGTGTGGCGGTGTCTTTGTGGGATAGGAACATTCACATGCAAACTTCCACATGCACATTTAAACATTAACATGTATACGAATTGTCATGCACATTGAAATGTATACAAACGCGCGTGCGCGCCCACACACGCACACATACACACGCACGCACGCACACATACACACACGCATGCACGCACACATGCATGCACGCATGCACGCACACATGCATGCACGCACACATGCATACACGCACACATGCATGCACACACACATGCACGTGCACACACACATGCACGTGCACACACACACATGCACACACACACACACACATGCACACACACACATGCACGTGCACAGACGCACATGCACACACACATGCACGTGTACATACGCACATGCACACACACATGCACGTGCGCGCACACACATGCACGTGCGTGCACACACATGCACGTGCGCATACACACATCATGTGTGCACACACATGCCCATACACACACATGCATGTGCACACACACATGCATGTGCACACACACGCACATGCACACACATGCATGTGCACACACACGTACATGCACATGCACATGCACACACATATGCACGTGCACACACACGTACATGCACATGCATACGCACGTGCACACACACATGCACGTGCACACACACATGCACGTGCACACACACACATGCACGTGCACACATACATGCACGTGCACACACACACATGCACGTGCACACACACATGCACGTGCACACACACATGCACGTGCACACACACACACACGCACGTGCACACACACACACGCACGTGCACACACACACGCACGTGCACACACACACACGCACGTGCACACACACACATGCACGTGCACACACACATGCACGTGCACACACACACATGCACGTGCACACACACACATGCACGTGCACACACACACATGCACGTGCACACACACACATGCACATGCACACATGCACGTGCACACACACACGCACGCATGCAGGCACATTTGCACACACATGCACACACATGCACTCGTACGTGCATGCACTCACATGCACGCACCAACATACATACTTGCATTCACACATGTGAAACTTAGATACACGTAAATACATACATACATGTAAACATACATACTTGCACAGACACACATAATACATGCATGCACACATGTATACGCACACAATCCTCTACATATATACAAAAACATAGATGCACAAACATACCTACATAGATGCACACATAGATGCAAACTCATATATACAAAGATGCACACACACTTACATACAAAGATGCACACACACATACATACATAGATGCACACACATACATAGATGCACACATACATACATACTTAGATGCACACATACATACATACATAGATGCACACATACATACATACATAGATACACATATATGCACACCCATATATAAATACATACATACATACATAGATGCACACATACATTGATGCACCTGCACATGAATATGCACACACATGCACACACACACTTACTCTTACACTTACACACCATACACATACACATACATACATGTACATGCACACACACACATGCACGCACGCTGGCACGCTTATGCATACATGCATGCTGATAGATACACACATGCAGACACATACACATGCAAACGCATACACTGGCAGACACATTTTCATGCACACATATACTCACATGCACACCCATATGCACACGCACATGCATGCACGCCTACATGTACATGCATGTACACTCTCACATACATGCACACACACATGAATGCACATGGACACATTCAAACCATTGGATTTGATATTAGCATTTCTTTTGTATGATTGTTGGCTCTTGGCTCTCATATATGTCAAGCGATTGTCTGGATTGTCAGCTTTTGTATAATTTAGATAATTTTATTTCAGAAAATATTCTTGCAAACCATTATTAATTATACATGATATATCATTAAAAAATACTGTCAATATTTGGTATAATGTTTTTTTTTGAGTGGTATGTGAAAATAACTGTTATTTTGGGGGGTTGCAATTGCAGAAAGGGAGATGTGGATGACAAGTTGGCAAATCTCACATTTTATTATTTTAAGCTAAAATCAAAATTGTGTCCACATGAAAGTTGCAAGTTGGGAAGAAAGATTTCAAATACAAAATTGTTAAGTCATTTCTCTAAACTCACCAGATTTTTTTTTCCCAGTCTTCTTTTCTTTCATAGCTTTTTTACATATTTTGACAGAAGAAGGT
>BOPN01004675.1:22500-29989 GCA_017312705.2 Penaeus japonicus
TGATAAATGCAGTACTTTTTCACACTGAGTGTAAAGGAAAATAATGAGCTGAAATGGAAACTGAATTACAATTTTAGACTACAGCAACATTGATAAATCATGTTATATAGCACATATAAAAAGACACACAAAAAAAGATGAACATGAATATGACTCTACTTTTATAAGTTGAATGGAAGAGAGTGCGAAAGGTTGCGATATGACACGTGAAGATTCTTTGTGCTGATATAAAAGCCATCTGGGGTGCTGCACAGGTGGTTCTAGTGGCCATCCTTGGTAATAGGTAAGCAAATCCATTCCTGTCTGTAATGAGTTACCTGATGACTTTTTGGTGAGATAAAAGGTGAGGAGAGAATTGTTGCTGTAGTTACCAGCATACTTACTAGTGCTCCGACCACTGGTAAAGTTAGCATTGTGAATACTGGTGTGGTCTGTTGGAATCATAATTTTAGTTATCAGCATATTTACCATCTTAAATGCGTTAGTGAATCTGACCCCAGGGTGACGGGTCAGTGTTGCCCGTGCTTTTCTTGACAAGCGAACCAACATAGGTGGTGGGAAGGCAGTAAGAGATTTTATAGGGAATGAGAGGCAGAGGGCTGAGGGGATTCAGAGCTGCTGTGTATCCTGTTATACATTTTTCCCATCAATTTATGGAAGAGAGGAGCAAAGCAAGACAGAAGGAAAATGATTATTTAATATGAAGGTGAGATTTCATTAATACATTATGAATATCATTGCACTTTTCACTATAACTTAAAATCTTCCTTGCTGATAACATTAGGTAATCCCTGCAGCTGAGGGAGTAATTTTCAGGCCAATACGTAGCAGTGTGTGCACTAAGGCGGGCTCATGGAGGAGAGCACATGCAGACTTGCACAAAGGTATCAATGGGCTACAGAGAGAGGTTGATGGGTTTGAACCATGCGTGATCAGAAGTGACCATGAGCTCTGAGACTAATGTTCTGATTTGTTAGAAAGGTTGGCGAGGGATATGCAGAATGTCACTTTTAGTAGCATCACATCTTTAGTTTTCCCGTAATTCAGTATGGAACTACCTAAAAAAGAGGTATGATAAAACAAAGAATCACCCTCAAAAACAAACAAACAAAAAACACCACTCATAGTCCTTTATCTGAGAAAATTTAGTATTAGCTGTTGTCTTTTTCTATAAGAGTGCAGCCACACACAGCATCTCGCCAATATCATCATCTATTATGGTTGGAAGAATGTTGGCCTGAAAGTGTAATACCTGATCTGTGGGTTTACACTTATTGTGAGCTAGGTAATTTCCATTTTTTTATCAGCTTTAGGAAAGCTGTAATTGACTGATATTGTAGTACATACTCATATGGATTAGATCATACAAAGGAAATAACAAAGGCTTATGGGAGGACAAAATCATGATGGTTTAAAATACATGTGATATATATATATGCTGAAAATTACTCTTTGTGGCTTTATAAATGGCATTACAACAAAAGGGGCAGACAAACACAGAGCCATATACACACACACCAACTAATTATGGCAACAATAACTTATTATTATAACCATAATCATGATGCAGATTATGGTTATTTTTAATTGATAGCATTGTTTTATAATGAAGCATAAGTTAAGACAAGCAGAAACACTGATGTTTGAATCTCATGCTATTTATAAATATGCTATGGCAAAATTATGATGGTGATTTCATGATTTTGATTTAGATTATACAACACCAATACCATAATTTTTTGTGTTAATATCTCAGTATGAACTCAGACAAAAGCACACCTGATGTTTGTATCTCTTGGCATATTTACGAATTACCCAGTTTTTGTCTTCCTTTTCCCATGCCCTGTATAGATGCTACTTAGAAGCTGTAGGTTAGATATGGGATCAACAATGTCTCATCTTTGATATGGGGACATTTGAGTGCGTTTATTTGATATGGGGACATTTGAGTGTGCTTATTTGATATGGGGACATTTGAGTGCGTTTATTTGATATGGGGACATTTGAGTGTGTTTATTTGATATGGGGACATTTGAGTGTGTTTATTTGATATGGGGACATTTGAGTGTGTTTATTTGATATGGGGACATTTGAGTGTGTTTATTTGATATGGGGACATTTGAGTGTGTTTATCGGTATTTGTAAATTCTGTTATTTTGTGGAATTATTATTATTGTTACAATGATGATAGTGATTAGGTTGATTTAACCCATTCCCGCCGGGACTGTTTCGTCTTTCATGGCTTCAATGCCGGGGCTCTCGAACGCATAGGCCTAAATCAATTATATCATTGACGGCGTATGCCGGCACCCGGCGCTATCATATTACATAATCGCCGTCTGTAGCCGGCGGCCGGCGGTATTAGGTTACCCCTCTCTGGACGGGTAGTACATCATGGGTACCGCGCATTCAAGGCCCGTTTGCAGGGTGCTGTCATACGGCGTCGATCATTTAATTGATTTAGGCCTATGCGTTCGAGAGCCCCGGCATTACAACTTGCAAGGCTGGAATGCCCCCGGCATGAATGGGTTAAACCATTGCGAACGGGTGTCAAGACACATGTCGGCACTGATTAGGCCCAAAAGACGGGAGTCAATGTGTAAATGATGCGACATCGGGATCTGCTCACAGTTGAAGTTCACACACAGTCATGAAGTATTATGGGTATAATGGCACTAGGTCTAGAGCTACAGGGTTCCAAAGTCAGCCTAAACTCGCTTTTTATGATGTATATATGGGAAAATATAGTTTGTGCTAATCTGCACTACATGGAGGGGGGAGAAAACCCTTTCCCCATCCCTCTAATTTTTAGCCAGTGCCACTAGTGTCGTAGACCACCCGCCTTGACGACCAGTTAGGTAGTTAGGCGCCCAGTCGACATTGGGTTAAGATCAAAGGTAGAAAAGTGTGTGGGTATGCTTGAAAAATAATACCATGTGGTTTCATTAGGAAACCAGTATTTTTTGTCAGTTCTACTTTAGTAAATGGTATACTGAAGATCACACAAATTTGTAATTCTTTCCATTTCAGCATTTTGTAGTTAATTTTTCTTGTTTAGTCATTACTGGAAAATGAGCGAAAAATGCTATTTCTTTTCTATTTCAGCAGGAAGATAATGTGTTTGAGTGCCATATTGATTCCTTACTGGAAACAATTGTGGAAATAAGTATTTCCTTTTCCATTTCAGTAATTCGATTATGATGTTTCATTTGTTTTCATGTTTGTTTATCATTCTAATTCCCCTCTCTTCTCTCTCGCCTTGCAGCACACCTACACAGATGCCACCTTAGCCTGCGAGGGCAAGTTCTATCCTGTGCACAAGCTTGTGATGTCGACGTGTAGTGACTATTTTGCAGAAATATTTGAAAAGACCCCGTGTAAAAATCCTGTGGTAGTGCTCAAAGATATTAAAAAGTCAGACTTAGATGCCTTGTTAGACTACATGTACATAGGTGAAGTGGATGTGAGACAGAGTGAACTGGCGGGACTTATCAAAGCAGCCGAGTGTCTAAGAATCAAGGGCCTGGCGGTGCCTGATGAGGACCCCACCAAGGCTCAGAAGAAGGGCCCCATAAATGTACCTGAGAGGAGGGAGGACAGTCCGCCGGCCAAGCGGAAGAGACGGGACTCGGGTGGGGATCGCGGAAGGGCTCCCACTCCTCCTCCCCCCCGAGGCGCATCGCAGTCCTCCTCCTCGTCCTCCTCGTCCTCCCACCCTGCCCCCTCATCATCAGTGCCTAGTCAAGCACCCCCACAACTGTCATCTGTACCTGAGTCACATGTGCCATCACAGTCCATGCCTCCTCCGGCGAGCATGTCGCAGGAGTCGCGGCATACGGATGCCCTACGCGGGAGACAGGACTCCCAGTTGGGTTCTGTGCGACCTCCCCCAGACCCCTCATCCTTGCGCTCCCCCCCAGGTGGAGGGGGTGGGGGCCAGGACCACTCCCACCCCTCTTCTGCCTCTCCACGGTCGGACTCGTCGCTGTTGCCTGTCCAGATGATTAAGGTGGAAGTGGATGACGGGTCAGACCCCCCTGGCCCCCCAGGCTCCAAAGACCTGCATCCTGACCGTGAGGAAGGTGGCAGTGAGATGGACGGGGACGAGGACGCCAGCAATGACTTTTCGGACTACCAAAGCCATCCAGGGGAGATTGAGAAAGAGGAGCACGACCAGATGGATTATGGTGCTGACCAGATACCTGGGCCTTCAGGCCTCCAAGGGGTAAGGCTGCCGCTCTCTCTCTCTCTCTCTCGCTCTCGCTCTCTCACTCTCACTCTCACTCTCACTCTCACTCTCACTCTCACTCTCACTCTCACTCTCACTCTCACTCTCACTCTCACTCTCACTCTCACTCTCTCTCTCTCTCTCTCTCTCTCTCTCTCTCTCTCTCTCTCTCGCTCTCTCTCTCTCGCTCTCTTTCTCTCTCCCTCTCTCTCTCTCTCACTCTTTCTCTCTCACTCTCTCTCTCTCTCACACTCTCACTCACTCACTCACTCTCACTCACTCACTCACTCTCACTCTCACTCTCACTCTCACTCTCACTCTCACTCTCACTCACTCTCACTCTCTCTCTCTCTCTCTCTCTCTCTCTCTCTCTCTCTCTCTCTCTCTCTCTCTCTCTCTCTCTCTCTCTCTCTCTCTCTCTCTCTCTCTCTCTCTCTCTCTCTCTCTCTTCTCTCTCTTCTCTCTCTTCTCTCTCTCTCTCTCTCTCTCTCTTCTCTCTCTTCTCTCTTCTCTCTTCTCTCTTCTCTCTCTCTCTCTTCTCTCTTCTCTCTCTCTCTCTCTCTCTCTCTCTCTCTCTCTCTCTCTCTCTTCTTCTCTTTCTCTCTTTCTCTCTTCTCTCTTTCTCTCTTCTTTTCTCTTCTCTTCTCTTTCTCTCTCTCTCTCTCTCTCTCTCTCTCTCTCTCTCTCTCTCTCTCTCTCTCTCTCTCTCTCTCTCTCTCTCTCTCTCTCTCTCTCTCTCTCTTTTGCTTTTAATTTTCTCTTACTGTCTTGCTCCTTCTTTTATTCTTTCTTACCTCCTTTCTTTTCCCTCTCTGTCTGTCTGTCTTTCCCATTTCATGTTTGAGTTCACTTAAAACAACAATTTAACTCAGAAACAGGTTATCCATTAAAGAGAAAATGCTCTGGTTCATTGTTGTACATATAAATAGATAAATATTTTTTAATGATGTTACCCAAAATTTCTCTGCCCTTTTTCTTTCACTCACTCCAGTATGTTACTCAACTGCCATCCCCTTCCACCCCTCCTATCTCAGTCCATCCCTTTGTACCTCTCTGTAATCCCCCCACTCCCGTCACCCACAGACTCCTTCCTATTTTCTTTCTTCTTTTGTTTGTGTACAATTCAAGCCTTTCCCTTCCAGGGCCCACCCATGCTAGGCTGGGGGGAGGAAGGGGAGGCCGGGTTTCCCCACAACCTCTTTGGCGGAGATGACCCTACGGCGCAACAAGCGGTGAGTGTTCCGGTCTCGTTCTGCCCTCACAGGGTGGGGTCACCATGCCCTTGGATGATTGGGGGTGCCAGAGTGGGAGAGTGAGGAGGGAAAAATGCAGGGAAGGGGGAGGGGGGGGGGGGGGGGGGGGGGAAGCGGGTAAGGGAAGGAGAGATGGGTGGGTTGGTGGGTCGGCAACACGCTGATGCCATGAGCATTTTTGACCATATGTGTGGTATGTTAGGTGCCACTGCCAGTTTAGCTGTTTTGCCAAGTCCCACTAGGAGTAATAATGGTGTTACACTGAGTAAACATCATAAAAAAAAGGAGATTTTCAATACTGAAATACATAAATGAGTCGGAGATGGGCAGAAAAGCTGGGTGAGGAGCGAAACTTGAGTTTGCCTCATTCCCCTAAACCCAGTGAATGGCATGCCTACGTCAGTTTCATAGGCCTGTCTGCTACAGGTCAATTATGAGAGAATGCTTTATAGAAATCCTGGATTTTATTTTCATACTTCAAGATAATTTCAACTCTATCAGTAACTGTTTTTGTGTATAGTGAGATTTTCAACCATTTTATCAACAACTTTATTTACTTAATAAATACAAACTTGCACAAACTCCTACTTAAGCTTTGCATTGATAAGGTCGATGATATTCAAGGTATTAGGTGAGGGACTTTCATGGAGACATATTAGACAGATTTGTTGAGGGTCTCTGTTATCTTTGGGCAGGGATAATGAGGAGGTGCCACAGTCACACAAGTCGGGTCTGTGTAGGAATGGATGGGATGGATGGGAAAGGAAAGTTGAGGAAGGGAAGGATTGGAAGAAAAGAAAAGGGAAAAATAAGGGAAGCAAAAAGTACTGGCACCCCCTTGGCAGTCACTGCTGAGCCTCAAGCAGGCTGTGACCCTACTCCTGAGGGTTTTGTTCGATAGGTGACCTTAAAGCAGTGATTGACCTACAATTTCTCCCTTTTTAATTTTCTTTATGACAATTCTTTTGAGTTGGAGTTTCAGTGGCCTTGCCTTCATCTGCTGCTGGTTCTGCCTTGGGGATTTGTCTGGTAATTTCTCTTATTTAGTAAATTTGTTAAAAAAGGGTTTATCTAACATGCTACATTTGTTAGCATTATTGTTGATTGAATTTATAAATTTCTTTTCTTATACTTTCATTATGTTCGAGGTCATTAGATCCTTTTGCCTAGTTTCGTAATATGATATGAATTCATTTCAAGAGATGTCACATCATGAAAGGATATAGAAATGTAAAATTATTTGTTTAATGTCATCATTGTGATAACTTGAAGAAAATAGTACCAAAGTAGAGATGAAGGCAGCCAGATTGTGATGTTCACATTCAAAGAAATTATGAGAATGGTAACTGCTTTAAGGAATAGTTTACTTGTATGTGCATTGAAAACAGATCTGAGGAATTTGTTGCAAAGATTGATAAATAGTTAAAAGTAAGAAACAAGTATTCATACTCAGACAAGAAATTCAAGTGCCAGTTGACTGAGAGGTGATTCTGACTTTCTCTTTGCTGTGAATTTGCTGAGGTCTGTTAATTGTGCAGCATTTGATTAACAACAGGCTCTGTGCCTGCGACTGTGTCTTGTCTCCTGAAGAGGAATGTCTTTATTCTTTTACTGAGGGGTGAGAAAGAAAATGCCGTCTTTGTTTTATTAATTTTACCATTACTGTGACCTTGTTCTATTATTCAAACATGAGACCAGATTTGGGGGAGATGTGCACAGTCGCAGGAGCTGACCCGTGTGCCTGCATTGCGTCGGCCACTGGGTCTCCATCCTCCCTGTGTAAAGTTCCTAGGGGACGAGGGCTCTGTGAACTTGGCATTGTGACTCTCATGTTCAATGGGGTGAGCTCCGAAGGAGCCTGAATGTCCTGCAGGCACTTTGCAATGACAAGAGGTCCAGTGGCCACGCTTTTGTGTTTGTCTAACCCGTTTCCAAGGCATGTGATAGGACCCAGTCATTAAGTACCTCTCTTCATACATGCTGTTATATAAATATAAATATATATATA
>BOPN01004675.1:30089-37589 GCA_017312705.2 Penaeus japonicus
AAAGAAAAGAAAAGAAAAGAAAAGAAAGCACACTCACTGACACGCGCGTGCACTCTCTCAAACGTAACTACACACAAACCCACACAAAGTGACGCCCACCCTCCAAGTCGGGCGCCACACGTGCCAAGTGGAAGGGCAGCGGCGATCGAGAGTCAGTTGCCGTCGCGACTGCTGACTTTGGCCCCTATTATATGCCTTGGACCTTCGGCTCTTGCCCCGTTGACACGGCGTCTTTTGAGTTTGGATTCTTTGCCTTGTCCTTAGTAGTAGTATTACTATTACTATTATTATTATCATTATTATTATTATCATTATTATTATTATTGTTATTATTATTATTATTGATATTATCATTATTATATCATTATTATTATTGCTGACAGTATTCTTGACTTTTATTCATTTATTTTATTTTATTTTTTATTGTTTCCGTATTTGAATTTCCATAATGTAATGGTGGGCATTGCATATACGAGAATGAAGAATGTTGCGATAAAATGTAATCATATTCATATATTACGAGACTGTACCAGAATGTTCTTTAACAAACGAGGAATCATCGTTCACGTGATTTAAGTATTAGTGGTCCGGCCGCCCTGCCAGCCTGCCCTCTGGTGGCAGCGGCCCGCGCCAGGTGTCCCCTCGCAGCCGGAAGGTGGGGAGGCGACCTTGCGGTGTGCTGGACACCGCTGGCGGGGGCCGGGCTCGGTGCCCTGCTGTCGGGGCCCCACGAGAGCAGGTCAGCCACTCCCCCCTCCCCCCTCCCCCATTCTTGTAAAAATACTCTGTTGACCCCCCCCCCCCCCCTTCATTGTTGCCACACCACCTTTGCCGTAATGCAAGAGAGCGCCGCCACTGGTGCGGTATCGCAGATGTTACTATTGCTATTATTGTTTTTGTCTTTAAAAGAATCACACGAGAAGGTATGTGCGTGTGTGTGTCTGTGTGCGCGCGCAACTGCAATTCGCTCATTTTCATGAAGCCAAAGTATCCGAGGAGAGAGAGAGAGAGAGAGAGAGAGAGAGAGAGAGAGAGAGAGAGAGAGAGAGAGAGAGAGAGAGAGAGAGAGAGAGAGAGAGAGAGAGAGGGGTGCCGCAGGAATTTATTGTAGCTTTTTTCATTGCTCCCTTCCCTCCAGTGGGAGGAATGTACGTGGTCAGTGAAGCTCCTCGGTGGGTGGGTGGGCGGGTGGGCGTCGCACGCGCGTGGCGCAGCATGATGGAGCCACGTGCTGTGGGCAGGTGGAGCGAGAGGAGAGAGTGGCTCCTCAGCCTTGCCTTGCCGGCGATTGAGACTGTGTTCCTCCTTGCAGGGCGGGCGCACCCCACTGCCGGTGGTGGACGGAGCATATACCCTGGGCCATGCAGCGGCCATTTCAGGGGCGCAGGCCAAGCTGGGAGTGGCCTGTAGTGTGGGGGGGTCCCTGGGGGTGGCGGGGGACCAAGGAGAGGCCAAATTTTGCCAGGTGTGCGGCCAGAAGTGCCGCTCGTCCTCGGAGCTGAGGCGCCACCTGATGACGCACACGGGCGAGAGGCCCTACCGCTGCCCGCACTGCCCCTACGGCTCCACCCTCAAGACCAACGTCAGGAGGCACATGATCTGCCTCCACAAGTCCGACCAGCCCGTGCTCTGTGCCGCGGAGGGCAGCCGCAAGCACAGGATCCTACCCGTCTGAGGAGGAGGAGGAGGAGGAGGAGGAGGAAAAAAAAAAAAAAACGTAAAGGGAAGTGAAGGTATGCAGGTGTGTGGACGGTGGTTGAGTTGACTTTGTGGAATCTGGCGGTGCCCGTTTTCCGCTCGGGGCACAGGGCGACTCGCACAGAGGACTCGCACAGAGGACTCGCACAGAGGACTCGCACTGAGGACTCGCACAGAGGACTCGTAATTCGGAAATGGACGGAGTCCGCTTGTGCTGCATGGATTGCATCCCTTGTGCACAAACTGTGTAATGAGGTGTGCAATTCATAGCTTGTATTTTTATGTATGTTCAATCATTCATATGTTCCTTTGCTCACCAATTCACATACGTACACTTTTTTACATAAGCAAACACGGAATGATTTTGAAGTATAAAGAATTGATATTTGGAAAGTCTTATTGAATTTGGCAGAGCTTCTCTTGGGGTTGTGTCTAAAAGTGAGGGTATGCTGACAATGGGTTAAATATTCTTATGTTCTAGCTTCTAGATGTAGGTTATTAACTTGAATACTTGGGCAGTATTTTGATTAACTTGAATACTTAGGCAGTATATTGATTAACTTGTATACTTGGGCAGTTGATATTTTTGAGGTGTTCTTATGACTTGGTGTCGGGGGAGACGATGTTGTTCACCGGGTGTGTTTGGTTCTTTGTAGGGAGCCGCAGGCAAGAAGAGTCGAGCTAGGTGGGGCACCGTATACCACTGCCCGTTTTGCGGCAAACTCTTCCGCGACAAGACCAAGTGGAGTCGGCACTGCCGCGTCCACACCGGCGACAAGCCGTTTGTGTGCGGAACATGCGGCAAGGCTTTCTCCCGCAAGGACAGGCTGCACGCACACCTGCGCGACGCACACCCGCACCTCAGGGACGTGCCCAGTCAGATCACCGCCTAGGGGGTCGCGAGGAAGGCGGCAGAGCTCGGCTGGCAGCGGGGCAGCGTTACAAGATCCTCTCGTCCAATCAGCGTGGGCATCGGCAGCTTGAAGGAGAGAGAATGCCACGTGGCGAGTCCCTTTGGCACGGAGGAAAGTCTCCCGAAAAAGAACCTCAAGAGGGGCGGCCGGAGGAACACTTGGCCTTCAGAAGAGAAAGGGCATCTGCTGAAGCCACGGAAGCCAGGTGTTTCCGTGGCTGGCAAAAGAAAGGGCATCTGCTGAAGCCACGGAAGCCAGGTGTTTCGGTGGCTGACAAGAGGTTTTCCTTGTGTTTAATGTACACTCTTGGAGGAGTAGATGGGAAAGTTCATACTGACATGACCAAACCCTTACCATTGTTTGATTTATATGCAGTAATTCAACGTTAATTGCGGTCTATGATTGTATTTATTTATAGAATCCGGTCGTGATTTTAGTTACATTGTATTGTTTATTTTTTTAGAAATATGTTTAGAGTCTTTCTTGCTTTTGATGGTAATATGTATATATCATATATTTACTTATATATGTTTTTTTCCATTTTGCATATTTTGACCTTTGATGTGATACCAAGAACGCTTATTTTGCACCGGATTTGTGCGCATCCGTTGTGTAGAGGCTAAGGATATTTTCCGTTTCGTTCCGAGGGATGGGCGTGGCATAGAGCAGTACGAGAAGCAGGCCAGTCTCATGTTAGGATTACTAGGATTACACTTTTATTTTTCAATTTATATGTATCTTCAGAAGTGAGGAAGAGCCAGAATGAGAAGGCAACGCGTATAGAGGGAGAGAGGTGAAGGAATGCCCATGGGATAGAGGGGGAGAAGAAGGGGAAAAGGAGGTGGAGAACATGGGGAGGGAGGAGAAGGTAGAAAAAGGCAAAGAGGGGAAGGCTAGAAGTCAGCGAAGAGAGGGAGAGAAAGAAGAATGGGAAGGAAGAGGGGAAAGAACCAAGCGAGTGGGAGGGGAGGGGGGAAGGGGAGGTCCTGTGTCCATAGGGTCTTCCGGGCGGCTCCTGCTCCCCCGTGAGACCCCGTGAGACGTGGAGGACGTGTCTGGGAGGCCGTCGGCCGGCCTGTCCTTGCCGCCTGGAGTGAAACGCTGTGATAGCTCCCGAAGGAGCGCTCGCCTCATGTCCTCTCGAGTGAACCCTCGCAAAGACTTGGATAGTGTGATGTAACTACTTGTTTCTGATGACTGCTTATATTAATATTACTACTGTTACTATTATTGTCATTGATCCTTGGGTGGTTTATCTTTGTTGTTTGCTGAGGTGACCAGAGGAGGAGGTTGATGGGAATGAACGTTCTCTTTTTATTATTATTACTATTATTATTGTTATTATTATTATAATTATTATTATTATCATTATTATCATTATCATTATCATTAGTGTTGTTATTGATATCCTTTCTACTTTATTTTTATCATCATTATTCTCATTCTCATTTTTACCAGTATTACTACTACTGCTACTGCTACTATGATGATGATTAGTTTATTTCTTGTTGATTCTCTTAGTTCCTCTTGTAAGTTGAGTAGAGAGCTTGACGCTTGCGCGCGGCGAGGCTCTGCGCCGCGTCTCGTAGGTGTAGTCAGTGTAAAGCTTGGCGCTGGACTGGCCCGGCCCTGCTTCTGATTGCTGCTGTTTCTTTATAGGACGGCGAGTTGCAGGCCGCTGTGGAGGTGGTGATGGGGGTTGCTGGGGGGGAAGACGAGGACGCGCTCCCCGTGCGCAGTCCCCAGGCCGGGCGCTGGGGGGGCGCCGCTGAAAAGTCCCCTCTCAAAAACCGCGCCCGGCGAGGACACGCCAATTACACTTGTCCGTTCTGTGCCAAGCTGTTCCTGGACAAGTCCAAATGGAGCCGGCACATGTACGCGCACACGGGTGAGAAGCCCTTCAAGTGCGCCGTGTGCGCAAGGCGCTTCTCGCGCAAGGACAACTTGCAGACGCACATGAAGGATAAGCATAGGATTTTCAAATACGAAACGCTCAAGTGAGCTCGCCGGTGAGCGCTCGTGAGCCGCGGCACGGGACGCTGCCTCGGCACGCCCTGGGCTCGGGAGCGAGCTCACGCGGAGCTTGAGGTTCAAGCTCCCCCCCCCCCCCCCCCCTCTTCGCCCCTCCCGCTCCCGCCAGGCGGCCGCTCAGTCCTTAGAGAAGTCGAGTAGAAGTGTCACAGGACAAGAGGCCGAGGCGGCAGCTGGAGGAGACGGACGCGCAGCCCAGAGAAACCGAGGGAAACCCCACCCCTGACGCCCCCCCCCTCCTCCCTGCTCCCGCCCCTAGACTAAGCGCACCTGCGCCCCGTCCTCCTCTGCGCCCGCGAGCACTGCCACGGAGGTGATGTGGAGCGGATGGAGAAGCCGCCTCGGTGCGACTCCTGCGAGCAAGAGCTCTCGCGCCAAGATGGCCCTCAGTCAGTCAGTCAGTCAGTCAGTCAGTCAGTCAGTCAGTCAGTCAGTCAGTCAGACGGACAGACAGACAGACACACGCAAAGGCAAGCCAAGGAGTCATCGCGAGGAGGAAGGGCGGCGCCTACAGCCTCTTCCCCATGGCACCGCGAGGGGAAGGGCGGGGAGGAGGAGACGTCTCCTTTTGGCAGCCAGTGATTGCGTTCAAAGTTATTCTCCTCCTCCTCCTCCTCCTCCTCCTCCTCCTCCTCCTCCTCCTCCTCCTCCTCCTCCTCCTCTGTGCTCTTTCTGCTCACCTCACTCCTCTCTCAAGCTCAGCACTTCATCACCTCCTCCTCCTCCTCTGTGCTCTTTCTGCTCACCTCACTCCTCTCTCAAGCTCAGCACTTCATCACCTCCTCCTCCTCCTCTGTGCTCTTTCTGCTCACCTCACTCCTCTCTCAAGCTCAGCACTTCATCACCTCCTCCTCCTCCTCCTCTGTGCTCTTTCTGCTCACCTCACTCCTCTCTCAAGCTCAGCACTTCATCACCTCCTCCTCCTCCTCCTCCTCCTCCTCTGTGCTCTTTCTGCTCACCTCACTCCTCTCTCAAGCTCAGCACTTCATCACCTCCTCCTCCTCCTCCTCCTCCTCCTCCTCCTCCTCCTCCTCCTCCCTCCACCTCCTCCCCCTCATCCCCCCCCCTCCCCCTCCCCCCTCTCCCTCCTCCTCCTCCTCCCCCTCCCCCTCCTCCCCTCCCCCTCCTCCTCCCTCCCCTCCTCCTCCTCCTCCTCCTCCTCCACCTCCTCCCTCCTCCTCCTCCTCCTCCTCCTCCTCCTCCTCCTCCTCCTCCTCTTCCTCCCCCCCCCCCCCCCCCCCCCCCCCTCCTCCTCTTCTAATTCTAATTCTTGTTGTCTTTGCGTGAGACGTGGCCACGGGCGCACTCTGATTGGCAGGGGTTCGGTTCTCTATGATTTCCTCTTTCTCTTTTTCTCATGAAATTTCCCTCCGCTCTTTTTCTTGTTGCGTTGTTCCTTTTGTTTTTAAAACAAACAAACGGAGAATGAGCTCAACATTTGCAAAACAAGAACAAAAACAAAACCTTGACTCTTCTCCCTTTTGCGCAGAAGCAAATCTGACAAAGAAACAGAGATCTCTTTTTGCATTTTCTTACAACTTGTTCGTGTGTATGAAGAATTAGTCCTTTTAGGCCTAATTCCAGACCATTTTTAATGTAAAAAATACTTAGACCCAGTTTTAGGTGTGGTGACCACTTGTAGTAGAGGAACTTCCATGTCGCAGAAAAACAGGCAGTGCACCTGTTTGAATGAGTTTTCTGCATGAGTGAGAGCGAGCGTGCGAGCGAGCGAGCGATTGAGCTAACGACCTATTCCATGGTACGAGAGCCCACTTGATGTATGCCTGAAAATCGCCTTTTCTCTGCCAGTTCAAGAGAAGTACCTTAGGGCCAGGAGGCGAAGTCGCACTTCTTTGTGTTTGCTGGTGCCAACACTCGTGTGCTGCTGTGTGCATGTACGTACAGGCACCCGCTCGCGCGCGCACACACAATCTCATGCTCATTCTATATCTCACTCACTCACTCACTCACTCACTCACTCACTCACTCACTCACTCACTCACTCACTCACTCACTCACTCACTCACTCACTCACTCACTCACTCACTCAACCACTCAACCACTCAACCACTCAACCACTCACTTCATCCACATACGCATGAATATGTTCATACAATTCTTTCTTTATGTGTGTGTGTCTGTCTGTCTGTCTGTCTGTCAGTCTGTTTGTCAGTCCGTGTATGTAGAGGTCTCTCTGCCTGCCTATTATACATTATATGTTCTTTACATATTGTATAAGTTCTGATAGTGATATGCTCTGACGTGGATATATTCCAGTGAGACTGTAGGATATATACCCGGATTAATTGCTCACATTCTTCTGATAAGTATTACTGTAGTGGGAGGAGGAAGGACTCGTCTCAGCTTTGTAAGATTAGCCGCATCTCCTTGTGATATTAGGTCGGCGCAGCTTTCCGTACTCTTAATTAAGGGGATCCAATCCGTTACCTATATTGTTGTTGCTATTCTATTATGAGGATGATTATGATTATGATGATGATGTGGATTTGATTATTAATGCTACTTTTCTTATTATTGTAATTATTATTTTTATTATTATTATTATTTTTTTGTTATTCAAATTGATATTGCTGTTTTTATTGTTTACTAATATTTACACCAAAGGGAGAAAAATAGGGAGATTAGGAAAATAGGTTGTGAACCTTTTTTGTCGCACAAAAAGAGCTTAGGCAGTATGTTTAAGTAAACATAATTACTATTGTTATTATTTTTACTATTATATTTTTCCATCGTCATTATCATTTAGCTGTATCTGTATTGCTTGTATAAGAGCTTGAGTTTCCATAGGTAAGACGATAAAGCTAACAAAAACAAAAACAAAATCCCGTAGCTAGCT
>BOPN01004675.1:42589-52589 GCA_017312705.2 Penaeus japonicus
TTCTGTGACCTTCTGTGGACACATCTCTGTCGAGGAGCGAGGGAAGCCCGGATGTGCCGGGCATTTGGGAATCGAAGCGAACATCGCCTCCAGATGACTCGACACGGAATTCTATTCTGCAGTAAATTTGGAGATATGATAGGCCATCAACATATCCGCCTTTTAATCCATCTGTACCTGTCGTGGTTGTACCTGTCTTGAGTGGGAGTGATTGCCATCTGTTCAGCAGACGGAGTTGTCCGCATTACGCCTTGGAATTCTGAATAAACCTTGGCGACACTGGGAACAACTTTTTTTATTTTTTTTTGTTATTCATCATGGAGAACAATTCTTTTAGCTTTCGGGGAAGGGGGCTTGGCGGCCGGGGCTTTGGTGATATTGTGAGGTGGTCTGGACTGTGTCTTGATCACGTACTTATTTTTATTTCTTCTTTCTCTTCAATGCACATCCAACATCTTGTGACACTTTGGGTTAGTAGTTCCGTTTAACGTGGTTCTATTTAATTACATCACATCAGCCCTTCAATGACAGAAAGACGATTGTGACTGTTGAGTGAGATTCAAAAACCGTGGAGTTCCGAAGAGCCGCGAAGGGCGTGAGAGTCACGGCTTCCTTCGGGACGAGGCCCGCGTGCATGACCTGCTCCTGGGCTGCACTTGGCCCACCCACACACCCTGATTGCCGCTCCGCCTGGGGGCTCGGCCGCTATGTGAGTGATCCCCCCCCCCCTTCCTCTCCCCCTCCTCGGCTTGGATCTTTCTTACCCCCTCCCCCCCTCCCCCCCTCCCTCCTTTCTTTGACGCCGAGGACGTGGGTCTGACCCTCTCCACGCATTGTCTCGCCGGATCGCGAACCCACCACAACCTCTCCTTTCTCGGTCGCCGCAGGTGGGGCGGGGCTATCCGGCGGCGGCGGCGGCGGCGGCAGCGGCGGCGGCGGCGGCAGCGTCGGCGGCGGCCTACCGCGAGCCGAGAGCGCTGGCCAGGTACCAATGCGTGGTCTGTGATAGGAACTTCCGGCAGCTAGAAGACCTGCGGCGCCACGTGCGGACGCACACGGGCGAAAGGCCCTACGCATGCCCGCACTGCGCGCACCGCAGCACCCGCATGGGCCACCTGCGGGAGCACATCAAGAGAATCCACTGCAAGGACCTGCGGGCGGGCGTGGGCGGAGGACGCGGGGGCTGGGGCGGGGGTGGTGACGTGGGTGGGGGAGGGGGGGTGCTGCCCTAGGGCGGCGGATGCGCGGCGTCTGTTTCCACCATTGCCGTGGTTCGATTCCCGAAGGCTCGAGGGACCGAGGGACCGAGGAGGCGGCACTTGTAGGATCTTTCGTTGCTCGCTCGGGGATCAACTAATCAACATTCAGGTGACATTGTTTTGTTTTATTGCTTGTTCATGATTATTAGTTCCCTGTTGAAGTATTACTGAAACCTGGCACGCGAGTTCATGGACGAGGCCGAGGTCAGTTGTTCCTGCCAAAGAATTTGTCTTCATTAAACATTTTTCTGTGATTGCCTTTCGTTAAGAATGTCATATATTTGTTTACAATGTTTTATTTTTGTCAGGTATGTCTCCCTTGATTGTTTGTTTGTTTTAATTACGGGTGCAAAGAAGGGACCAAGTAAGGCAGGTAATGTGTGTGTTCCCTGCACCGAGCGGCACTCGGCCGACGAAGGGCGGAGCACGAGGGACACGGGAAAGGGTCCGCAGACCAGAGGTCGTAGTTCTAAGGACAGGAGTCGCGCTCGACGCCCGAGACCTGTCGGTCGGGAATGACTTCTCCGCTTCTCCCGTAGGTGGACGCGGCGTTCTCGTGCGGGGCCGGAGCGGGCGGGCACCGGGCGGGAGGCCAGCGGGGCGCGGCGGAAGGGGCGGCGTTCTGCGGAGAGCGCGCCCCCTTCGCGCCCCGAGGGATGGCGGATCTGCCACTGTCTGGCCCGGGCCAGGGGCGGGGGACGTTCCAGTGCCCTTACTGCCCCTATGCCAGCCGGCGCCCGCACCACCTGCGCTCGCACATTCGCGTGCACACCGGCGAGAAGCCCTTCGCGTGCCCGCACTGCCCCTACCGCACGGCGTACCGCAGCGACCTGAAGAGCCACGCCCGCAAGCACACGGGCGAGAAGCCGTACGCCTGTCCGCACTGCCCCTACCGCACGGCACACAACAGCGCCTTCAACGTGCACGTCCGCAAGCACACTGGAGAGAAGGCTTCCGCCTGACCGGCCTGCCGACTCCGCGTGGGAGCGGCCAGCCCTTCCGCCGCCGCCGCCGAGGCTCCGCTCCTCGCGCCGCCCTGACTCGGTCCGGCTGGGAGTGCTGATTGCCGCGGAAGGGCGGGTCGTATGCGACGCGCTCGGGGCCGCGAGCAGAGCGCGCTGAAAGGGCGAGGGCGAGCACGCGTGCGGCCGCCGCGGGAGAACTCGCCTTGGGAGACCCCCCCCCCCCCCGCCCCTTGGTGTGGGAGGCAGCCGGCCCCCACCGTGGCAGTGTGTTTGTGAATGAGATAAGTGACAAGGTTTCTTGCATCTCGAGGGTTTCCGAAGGCCAGGCCAGGGTGCTACCTGCGCCCGAGGCCAGACGAGTAAGCAGTAGGCATTAGAGTAAAGCCGAGAGTGGCTGGGTTGGTGTCAGCCGAGATCAAAGCTAATGTGGGACCTGTCTCCTCCGCAGGCTCTCAATGCGCAGAAGCCGTACGCCTGCGCCCACTGCCCTTACTCCACGCCGCGCCGCAACCACCTCGACATTCACCTGCGCACCCACACGGGGGAAAAGCCCTTCCGCTGTGCCGTGTGCCCGTACGCGGCCTCGACCAACCAGAACCTCAAACGGCACTGCCGAGTGCACACGGGCGAGAAGCCCTTCGCGTGCCCCCACTGCCCGTACCGCGCGGCGCAGAGCAGCGACCTCAAGAACCACGTCCGGATTCACACCGGCGACAAGCCCTTCCCGTGCCCGTACCCGCACTGCTCCTACGCGGCCAGCCAGAGCGCCATGCTGCGCCGCCACGTGCGCGCCCACGCCGAACAGCAGCGGCAGTTGCAGCAGCACCACGTGCCCGCCTTCCCCTGAGAGAGAGGGCGGTGGGGGGAGGGGGAGGGGGAGGGGTAGGGGGCACAGGGGGATTGTTTCTCGTATCATGCATTTATTTTGTTGTCGCAGTGTCGTTTTATTGATTATCATCATCATCAGAATTGTTGTTTTTGTTTTGTTGATTTATTATTATTATTATTGTACTTATAATTATATTATTATCATTATTGTAATCATTATGATTACTATGATTATAATTATGATATTATTATTGCTGTTGTCAGCACTGCTACTACTCGTTTTTCTTTTCTCAAAAGATTTGGTGCTTTGAAAAGATCATTTATTTTCTCTTGTGGTTCTGTTCTCGTGGATTTTTAGTCAGTGTCAGCCAATATGTTTGTAAATGTGCAAGAACTGTCTGTGCTCCGGAACTGTTGTAGATTGGAAGGCATTTTACAATTAAAATATGTGAAAATGTCTGAGTCTTTTTGTTCTCTTTCTCATTCCTCCAAAAAGCGAGAGGAATCTCGCGTTCTGCGGCACCAGGGACGTGAGGACAGGCTGCGGGAGAAGGGACCACAGGATCTTGGTCTGAGGACGATGGCGACCATGGTAACACTGCAAAGAAATTCAGAAGTCAAAGTGCACAGCATGCTCTCACGGGAGGAATCTGGGCGACCTTTTCGAAAGCATCGGAATTTAAGCTTATTTTGTCTTGCCTTTTGTTTGACATTATGGGGCTCATATGTGCCATCTGACCGGCTTTCAGGAGTGTAATCGACTAAACTGGTATGCCTTTCTTGTACTCTGATGGAAGCAACAGTTTTAGGGGGGAGGAAACGACTTCATATCCGGGTTCATTTTTTATTTCACTTTCGCCAAAGAAACGGGAAAACTCCTTCCCGACGAAGACCGCACAAGGCAGCCCTACGGGTTCAGTCGCGGCACATGGTCTGGTCCGGTTTGCTTGCTCCTCTCGTGCTTGGACAGCCTACCCGCCGCTGCGGTCCGAGCGCAGGTCGGCATCTTGCTTTGCTTGCTTGAGACCGTGGGCGGGCGCTCTTCAAGCAGACCTTTCCTGCTGCGTCATCTATGTTTCTGATTTAAACTAAACCTAAGGCATGTTTATTATTGTAATTACGAGGATAATCTCCATGAGCCGTCACTAGATTTGACTTCACTCTTAGTATGATGGTACAAAAGTAAGAATAAAAAGAGAGGTAAAAAACCGATTGGTCAGCGTCGGCACGGGCACGTCAGCCATTCCTCCGGGTGACGCCTTGCCGTTGAAGGAACAGGAATGGAGATGCGGTTCGAGATTTCACACCAAGGTCTTAGGATCCCTCTCCTCTCCTCTCCTTCTCTCCTCCTCTCTCTCCACCCCTCTCCCCTTGCTTCTCACAAAACGTGAAAGGAATATATTCCAGTATTACTTGCCCCTGAAAAAAATCCCAATTTCAAGCAGGAGGTGAGTTTAATTTCGGATGTTTCCTGCAGATTTTTTTTTTTTTCCCCCATAATGTCATTACAACGGAAGTGCTGGCCAAGAAGATGCTTCTCTTCCCGACGTTGGCCTCGTCGTCGCGCCGCGCCCCTCGTCCCTCGTCCTCTCCCCCGCGCCACGCCGCCTCTGGAGGATTTGCTAATTGCCGGCATCTCGTTGCAGACGCCCCTCGTGGAGAAGCCCTTCACGTGTCACTTCTGCGCGTATGCCAGCTCCCGGCGCGACCACCTTAGCACGCACCTGCGCACGCACACGGGCGAGAAGCCCTACGCGTGCCCCTATTGCCCCTACGCGGCCACAGTCAGCAACAACCTGAAGAAGCACATCCGCACGCACACGGGCGAGAAGCCCTACGCGTGCCCGCACTGCCCGTACAGAGCCAGCCGCAACGCCTCCGTGCAGCGCCACCTGCTCACCCACGCCGCCGGCAGCGCGCTCGCGTGCCCGCACTGCGTGTTCGTGGCGCTCGACGAGCCTGCCCTCCAGATGCACTTGCTCTCGCACTTCGGCTCGTAGGTCGGCCAAGGGCAGGGCTAGAGCGCGGCGAGGGTGGCGGGGGGGGGGGGGGGGGGGGGGGGGGGGGGGGGGGGGGGGGGGGGGGGGGGAGAGGCTTAAAGGTAGGCAAGGATAAGGCTTGTTTTGCGGACCAGGCAAGCCCGCCTGTGTCGCGCCGGCGCGTGCTGACTCGTGAGAGTGCCAGCGAGCTTGATCCTTACCCGCCGTGATGCCCAGCCACGGCGGCGACCGCCAGGCGGCAGCGGGGACTCCCCCCCCCCCCCCCTTGCGTGGAGTCGATCTGCCGACGACGGGGATGTGAGGCCGGGACGGTAACGACTGCGCTACCTAGCATTTTTATATATTTACAGAAATAGGAATTTGGTTAGGAATAGGATTGGCGGGGAGAAGACTGAGCGGTCACCCTCCCCCCACCCGAGTCTGAGGCGGCGCTCGGACTCTCCATGCACCCCCTCCCCCCCGCACGTTACCCCCACTGCGCCCTCGACCGCCGGAAGCAACGCCCCGCGGGCGAGAGGCCGCAGCGCGTCCCTGCACAAGCACATGCACGGCGCCAGGCGGCCCTCCTCTGTGGCGCCATAGAAGGGGCTGCGGCGCCGTGAGTGTGGCGTCGCTGCGGCGAACGCGGGGCTGGAAGGGGGCTTGCGAAGAGGGGATTCGTCGGAGAAGGGTCCTTTGGGTGCGCGGAGGGCGGGGGGGGGGGGGGTCTGGTTTGATCAAGAAGTCCGTCAGATCGAGAGACCTTTTCATGAATGGGACACTTGGCGCCATGGTTTGCTCGAGGCATTTCCAAAGGACTCCTTTTATTATATCATGAGGCAGGCTCGCCCTCCAGAGTGGCGAAGATGCAACAACACTCATTCGTGCTCAACTTGCGCAGTCACTTGCAGTTCTGTGCCATCATATGAATCTGCTGAGAAAGGCGGAGGGAGAGGGGGCGTGGGTACAGAGCAACGGGGGTGGGGGTGAGGGGGGGGGGGGCTCAAGATGACCTGGAAGGAACCTTTCTCAATCGCCCCAATCTCTCAATAGATTATAAAACAAATTAAAATCAGTAAAAGATGTGATGCCTGTAAATCATGAAAAGCGGCTTAAAAATTGCAGATAATCATATATATTATATTATGTTACATTATATTTTGTGTATGCGTAATTCTTGGCTGGCCTGGGCTCAGAGGGACTGCGGGGGGACGCCGTTGCAGGACTGTTGCTTTGCTTGCCTGCGCTTCGCTCTGCCTGTCGTTGACTTCGAAGGGGGGTGATGACGAAGGCGAGGGCGGCGGCGAGGGCGGCGGCGAGGGCTCTTGCCTGCCGCCCTCCCTGGCAGCCGCTGCTTGGCCGCCGCTGCTCGCAATGAAACTCCCGAAGCGGACAGAGACAGAGACAGTACATGTAGTGTGACCCCTAGCGCTTTCTCAAAGTTCTTTCCATTGCGAATGATGCCTCCTTCCCCCTCACCGCCTCCACCTGCTCCCCGCCTCCTCCTCCTCCTCCCCCTCCCCCTCCCCCTCCTCCTCCCCCTCCCCCTCCCCCTCCCCTTCCCCCTCCCCTTCCCCCTCCCCCCTCCTCCCTCCTCCTCCTCCCTCCTCCTCCTCCTCCTCCTCCTCCTCCTCCTCCTCCTCCTCCTCCTCCTCCTCCTCCCCCTCCCTCCTCCTCCTCCTCCTCCTCCTCCTCCTCCTCCTCCTCCTCCTCCTCCTCCCCCTCCTCCTCCCCCTCCTCCTCCTCCTCCTCCCCCTCCTCCTCCTCCTCCTCCTCCTCCCTCTCCCCCTCCCTCCCTCCCCTCTCCCCCTCCTCCTCCTCCTCCTCCTCCTCCTCCTCCTCCTCCTCCTCCTCCCCCTCCTCCTCCTCCCCCTCCTCCCCCCCCCCCTCCCCCTCCCTCCCTCCCCTCCCCCCCTCCCCCCTCCCCCCCCCTCCTCCCCCTCCTCCTCCCCTCCTCCTCCTCCCTCCTCCCCTCCTCCTCCTCCTCCTCCTCCTCCCTCCTCCCCCCTCCCCCTCCCCCCCTCCTCCCTCCTCCTCCTCCTCCCTCCCTCCTCCTCCTCCCTCCTCCTTCTCCACTACCTCCCTTCCCCCCTCCTCCCCCCCTCCCTCCCCCCCCTCCCTCCCCCCCTCCTCCCCCTCCTCCCCCTCCTCCCCTCCTCCTCCTCCTCCTCCTCCTCCCTCCCTCCTCCCTCCCCCTCCCCCTCCTCCTCCTCCTCCTCCTCCTCCTCCTCCCTCCTCCTCCTCCTCCTCCCTCCTCCTCCTCCTCCTCCTCCTCCTCCTCCTCCTCCTCCTCCCTCCTCCTCCTCCTTCTCCCCCCCCTTCCCTCCTCCTCCTCCTCCTCCTCCTCCCCCTCCCCCCCCCCCTCCTCCTCCTCCTCCTCCTCCTCCTCCTCCTCCTCCTCCTCCTCCTCCTCCCCCTCCCCCTTCTCCTCCTCCTCCTCCTCCTCCTCCTCCTCCTCCTCCTCCTCCTCCTCCTCCTCCTCCTCCTCCTCCTCCTCCTCCTCCTCCTCCTCCTCCTCCTCCTCCTCCTCCTCCTCCTCACCACAAGAGGACCTAATTCGAGGCGTCTCCTTGCAGGCTCTCAGTGCGGAGAAGCCCTTCGCGTTCCGCCTTCCTTTCCCTCGCGCCGCCAAGCCCGCAGGTGCCGCGGCGGCGCTGCACCTGCGGGCTGCCGCCGGGGAGAAGCCCTATGCGTGCCCGCACTGCCCCTACCGAGCCTCGCAGCGCATCCACCTGCACGAGCACATCCGCATCCACACGGGCGAGAAGCCCTTCCGGTGCCCGCACTGCCCCTACGCCGCCAGGACCAACTACATCCTGACGAAGCACGTGCGGCGGCACACGGGCGAGAAGCCCTTCGCCTGCCCCTCGTGCGACTACAGGGCGGCGCAGCGCAGCCACCTCACCACGCACCTGCGCACGCACTCCGGCGACCGCCCCTTCGCCTGCCCGCACTGCCCCTACCGCGCCACGCAGCGCGTCCACCTGCAGGACCACGTCAGGATGCATGCCGACGGGAGCCTCTGAGGGGGCCCCTGGAGGGGTGGGGGGGGGGGGGGGCAAGGGAGTGGTCTTCCAGGGAGGGGCAAGGAGCGCCAGGGCAGTGTAGGGCAGGCAGGGCAAGCCAGGGCTGAGCGGGAGGCGGGGACCTTGTGGAAAGGACCCGCACCGGCCTTTCTCTTCTTGGTTGGCTTGGTCGTTTCTTTTCCTTTGGTTGCGGTGGAGGAGAGGAGGGGCGCCTGGCCTGGTGGGAGGCCTGGTGGGAGGCCTGGTGGGAGGCCCGGTCGCGAGGCCCGGTCGCGAGGCCCGGTCGCGAGGCCCGGTCGCGAGGCCCGGTCGCGAGGCCCGTGGTGGGAGGCGGCCTGGCGAGAGACAACCGAAATGGGTTCAGAAGGAGCGAGTGAGCAAGTGTTGATGTCAGAGTAGTAGAAAGAACGGAATCGGAGCAGGCAGGGGCGCCGTAGCCCTCGAGGCTGTGCTGTGTCCTTGAGGCCGTGCTAATGACCGCTCTCCTTGCAGGCTCTCACTGTGGAGAAGCCCTTCGCCTGCCCCTCCTGCGCGTACGCCACGTACCGCCGCGACCACCTCAACACGCACCTCCGGACGCACACCGGGGAGAAGCCCTACGCTTGCCCCCACTGCCCCTACCGGGCGGCCCAGCGCGTGCACCTCAACTCGCACGTGCGCACGCACACGGGCGAGAAGCCCTACGCGTGCTCGCACTGCTCGTACAGGGCAGCGCAGCGAGCCCACCTTCTCTTCCACCTGCGCACGCACACGGGCGAGCGCCCCTACCAGTGCCCTCTGTGCCCCTACGCCTCGGCGCAGAACTCGCACCTCAAGCACCACATGAAGGCGGTGCACGCCGCCCACGCCGCCCACGCCCCGTCGGGCCAGGACGCAGCCAAGGAGCCCCTCGGCCAGTGAAGGGAGGGAGGGAGGGAGGGAGGGAGAGAGGGAGAGAGGGAGAGGGCAGAAGGGAGGGAGGGAGGGAGGGAGGGAGGGAGGGAGGGAGGGAGGGGGAGGGAGTGAGGGAGTGAGAGAGGGAGGGAGAGGGCAGAAGGGAGGGAAGGAGAGAGGGAGGGGAGGAGAGAATGAAAGAGGAGAGAGAGGGAGGGAGGAAAGGAACGATAAAGGGAAGGAGGGAACAAGAGATTGAGGGAGGGGCGGAAGGAGTGAGAGAAGGAAGGAAGGAAGGAATGAATGAGGGAGGGAGGGAGGGAGGGATGAGGGGGAGGGAAGGAAGGAAAAACAAGAAAGAAAGAGAGAGGGAGGGAAAGAGGAAAGAAAGGAGAGAGGGAAGGAGGGAAGAAGAGAGGGAGGGAGGGGCAGAAGGAGGGAGAGAGAGAAAGGTAGGGAGGGAGGGAGGGAAGGAAAGAGAGAAAGGGAAGGAAGAAAGGAAGGAAGGATGGAGAGAGAGGGGGAGGGAGGGAAGGACGGAGAGAGGAGGGAGGGAGGAAAGTAGAGAATGGGGGAAGGGAAGAAGGGAGAAAGAGAGGGAGGGAGGGAGTGGAGGAGAGAGAGAGATGAAGAAGAGGAGCAGCGTTAAGCAGAAGGGAAATCTGCTTTTGACCGAAGGCAGGAATCTTGACCTTTTCTTCGCGCTGGGAAACACCAGGTCAACTACATGTTATATCTCTTGTGCGTGTGTGCGTGCGTCTGTGTTTGTATGGTACTCCCATAATTCTCGTTTAGTATACTAAACGTATACACCAAAGAATATATTTTTCTTTCAAAGGGTCCTGTGATCAATCGTGTTGATGTCTGTGCGATGCATTTCACTTGGATCGGTGCCTCGCCCACTCCCTGTGCAGGAGTGGCTGCCTCTCCTCGGGGCGAGAAGTCCTCCCGAGGCTTCCTTTGGAACAAGGAAACGGCAAACGCGCGGCAGAAGCCAAGGCTTGTAGTATTGTCCAATCCTTTCTCTGGTTGCTCCCTCTCTGTTTTCATGTTCCTTCTTTCTCATTTTC
>BOPN01004675.1:72589-75089 GCA_017312705.2 Penaeus japonicus
GGAGCTGAGAGGGACTCTTGATGAGAGGAGCTGAGAGGGACTCTTGATGAGAGGAGCTGAGAGGGACTCTTGATGAGAGGAGCTGAGAGGGACTCTTGATGAGAGGAGCTGAGAGGGACTCTTGATGAGAGGAGCTGAGAGGGACTCTTGATGAGAGGAGCTGAGAGGGACTCTTGATGAGAGGAGCTGAGAGGGACTCTTGATGAGAGGAGCTGAGAGGGACTCTTGATGAGAGGAGCTGAGAGGGACTCTTGATGAGAGGAGCTGAGAGGGACTCTTGATGAGAGGAGCTGAGAGGGACTCTTGATGAGAGGAGCTGAGAGGGACTCTTGATGAGAGGAGCTGAGAGGGACTCTTGATGAGAGGAGCTGAGAGGGACTCTTGATGAGAGGAGCTGAGAGGGACTCTTGATGAGAGGAGCTGAGAGGGACTCTTGATGAGAGGAGCTGAGAGGGACTCTTGATGAGAGGAGCTGAGAGGGACTCTTGATGAGAGGAGCTGAGAGGGACTCTTGATGAGAGGAGCTGAGAGGGACTCTTGATGAGAGGAGCTGAGAGGGACTCTTGATGAGAGGAGCTGAGAGGGACTCTTGATGAGAGGAGCTGAGAGGGACTCTTGATGAGAGGAGCTGAGAGGGACTCTTGATGAGAGGAGCTGAGAGGGACTCTTGATGAGAGGAGCTGAGAGGGACTCTTGATGAGAGGAGCTGAGAGGGACTCTTGATGAGAGGAGCTGAGAGGGACTCTTGATGAGAGGAGCTGAGAGGGACTCTTGATGAGAGGAGCTGAGAGGGACTCTTGATGAGAGGAGCTGAGAGGGACTCTTGATGAGAGGAGCTGAGAGGGACTCTTGATGAGAGGAGCTGAGAGGGACTCTTGATGAGAGGAGCTGAGAGGGACTCTTGATGAGAGGAGCTGAGAGGGACTCTTGATGAGAGGAGCTGAGAGGGACTCTTGATGAGAGGAGCTGAGAGGGACTCTTGATGAGAGGAGCTGAGAGGGACTCTTGATGAGAGGAGCTGAGAGGGACTCTTGATGAGAGGAGCTGAGAGGGACTCTTGATGAGAGGAGCTGAGAGGGACTCTTGATGAGAGGAGCTGAGAGGGACTCTTGATGAGAGGAGCTGAGAGGGACTCTTGATGAGAGGAGCTGAGAGGGACTCTTGATGAGAGGAGCTGAGAGGGACTCTTGATGAGAGGAGCTGAGAGGGACTCTTGATGAGAGGAGCTGAGAGGGACTCTTGATGAGAGGAGCTGAGAGGGACTCTTGATGAGAGGAGCTGAGAGGGACTCTTGATGAGAGGAGCTGAGAGGGACTCTTGATGAGAGGAGCTGAGAGGGACTCTTGATGAGAGGAGCTGAGAGGGACTCTTGATGAGAGGAGCTGAGAGGGACTCTTGATGAGAGGAGCTGAGAGGGACTCTTGATGAGAGGAGCTGAGAGGGACTCTTGATGAGAGGAGCTGAGAGGGACTCTTGATGAGAGGAGCTGAGAGGGACTCTTGATGAGAGGAGCTGAGAGGGACTCTTGATGAGAGGAGCTGAGAGGGACTCTTGATGAGAGGAGCTGAGAGGGACTCTTGATGAGAGGAGCTGAGAGGGACTCTTGATGAGAGGAGCTGAGAGGGACTCTTGATGAGAGGAGCTGAGAGGGACTCTTGATGAGAGGAGCTGAGAGGGACTCTTGATGAGAGGAGCTGAGAGGGACTCTTGATGAGAGGAGCTGAGAGGGACTCTTGATGAGAGGAGCTGAGAGGGACTCTTGATGAGAGGAGCTGAGAGGGACTCTTGATGAGAGGAGCTGAGAGGGACTCTTGATGAGAGGAGCTGAGAGGGACTCTTGATGAGAGGAGCTGAGAGGGACTCTTGATGAGAGGAGCTGAGAGGGACTCTTGATGAGAGGAGCTGAGAGGGACTCTTGATGAGAGGAGCTGAGAGGGACTCTTGATGAGAGGAGCTGAGAGGGACTCTTGATGAGAGGAGCTGAGAGGGACTCTTGATGAGAGGAGCTGAGAGGGACTCTTGATGAGAGGAGCTGAGAGGGACTCTTGATGAGAGGAGCTGAGAGGGACTCTTGATGAGAGGAGCTGAGAGGGACTCTTGATGAGAGGAGCTGAGAGGGACTCTTGATGAGAGGAGCTGAGAGGGACTCTTGATGAGAGGAGCTGAGAGGGACTCTTGATGAGAGGAGCTGAGAGGGACTCTTGATGAGAGGAGCTGAGAGGGACTCTTGATGAGAGGAGCTGAGAGGGACTCTTGATGAGAGGAGCTGAGAGGGACTCTTGATGAGAGGAGCTGAGAGGGACTCTTGATGAGAGGAGCTGAGAGGGACTCTTGATGAGAGGAGCTGAGAGGGACTCTTGATGAGAGGAGCTGAGAGGGACTCTTGATGAGAGGAGCTGAGAGGGACTCTTGATGAGAGGAGCTGAGAGGGACTCTTGATGAGAGGAGCTGAGAGGGACTCTTGATGAGAGGAGCTGAGAGGGACTCTTGATGAGAGGAG
>BOPN01004675.1:98269-115012 GCA_017312705.2 Penaeus japonicus
ATCGCAAGCAGGTCGCGAGGAGGACCTACGGCGTCGTCGACCTCGGACGCAGATCCTCCGGCTGGCAAGATCCTCCGCCTTTCAAGTCGAGCATCAATAACACACAAGTGTCCACTCAGACAGACAGACAGTGAAATATAGCATCAGCTCGGAGATAAATCTAGCTCGAGAGGGAGAGCGAGCGAGCGAGCGAAGTTATATATTAATCCGAGCGTTCCCTCGACTCCGTGATTACCACTCCATCCATCATAGGTCGGCCCCGTGCCCCGTCCACGCACGCCGCGCCCGCCGCGCCCGCCGCCGACCGGCTATTTTCGTAACCTTTTCGTGCTCCCTCGAGCTGCTCCCGCCTCGGATCCCAACGCTAGGAGTCGGGCGTGCACGGATTTATGCGCGGGGATGAATCTATAAACTAAACGTCACGCATACGAATACACACACGTACACATACATACAAACATGCATATATACATACGTACGTAAATTCATATATACGTAAACACATACATATATACATACATACGCACATGCATGCATGCATACATGCATACATACATACACAAACATACAAACATACATGCATACACATACACACACAAAGTGTGAATGTGGGTGTGAGTGTGAGCGTGTAAGTATGCGTGTGTGAGCGTGCACGTGCGCGTGTAAGTTAACGTTTACGTGTACGTGTACGTGTACGTGTACGTGTACGTGTACGTTTACGTGTACGTTTACGTGTACATGTACATGCGCGTGTGCACATTTAGACTGATATCACAACTTGGTCAGAGCAGCTGAAAAGCTGGTCTCCCCCTCCCACTCCAGCCCCCCGGCGACCACAGCCTCCACCCTCTTATCTCCGTCTCATCGCAGGATGGTAGGCTGCCACCACACCTCTTACCGCCCACACCTCCTTACTGCCCGCCCGCAGACAACAACCCATTTGGGTGGGTCAGTCGGGAAGTTTAAATGCCGGGGAAGACTGTGCTTTCCCAGTGCTTGAGGCTCAATCGATTTTTTATATAAACCTTTAGATATTTGCTTTGTGATGTACAAGTCATAAGTTACTAAGAACGTAAACAAAGGATTATAAAAAAAATAATAATAAATAAATAAAAAAATATATAAAATGTCTTGTTGTTTATCCTATATCATCCGTACCAGTCATCATTAACGTCAAGGTTTGCTAATTAAGCTTAGTTATCGGTGACAAGTAGCACTGTTTCTTTATTTCTTTGCCTCGTCACCACAGCAAAGCACAACGTTAACCCCTTCCACCACCCTCCACACACACTTAACTATCTGGCGTGTGTCCATTGTTATGATACGCCTTGATAACCCCGCCTTTATATTAGATCCCCCTTCCTTTTATAGGCCTACTATCTTACTCACACAAGGGACGAGTACAATCTCGGGTTAAAAAAAAAGAACAGAAAAAAAGTTGGTCTTCAGAGGTAATTTATTATAACCAGAAATGACATGCCATGACCGCTGTAATTTATCTACATGCGGAGCGAGAAGGGCCGTTCAGAAACGATCGCTCTGCGGGTTGAAAAAACAAACGGAGGAAAATCAGTCATTGTGAAAAGTGGCGGGGACTTTAGGCGAATGCCAGCCTTACCCCGAGAGCATGGCTGGGGGCCCGGGACTCCCGTCTTTTATTGTTCCACCAAATCGAAATCCTTTTATTGCTGGCATACAGGCATTGCCTCAGCTCTTTGCTTGTACATACGGATATCACGAGGCGTATCACCGATATCTATGCATCAAACGAAATGATTTGTAGTTCGAATTAACTTGTACTAAGTTTCATATACGGGGCTCTGCGGAAAGCAACACTGATTACCACAAGCCTAAATAAAAAAAATACATTATTGGCACACCAAGTGTGCAAAAATGTTATTCTTAAATAAATCACATTTCAAATGAAACAAACAAACAGACACGAAGCGTGGGTGATGGTTAAATCTTGGACAACACGATTTACAGCTGACTACCTAACGGACTTTTTTTAAAGTACATATATGCGGGCGCTGCGGTCATGCCGAGAGTACTAGTGAGGTACCGAGAGGTGCTGACCCTTAGCAGAACGCCGAGTCATGGCCAGGGTACAGGTGGAGCACTAAGCAGTTGCCGCTTCTGAGATCAGCGCTGGGTCAACACCACTACAGCGCACCTAACCTGCGTAAATGCGTGGCAGATGCTGAGGCCAGAGGTGGGGGGTGGAGGGGGGGGAGGAATGGCGGAGGCAAGATCCCGAGTCGGGCGAGAGGAACCATACCTGCCAGCGCCGACAGATTAATTGGTGGAAAATTCCGATTGTTCAGTATTTAAGGGGGAATTTCTCACCTCCGATATTTCATGGGCGTCACCCCGTTGCGGCTTAGACGGAAATCGAAAGAAAAATGCGTGTTTGAAGAGGCAAGAATCCCACGGCCGCGCCTCTTACACGCTGCCCGCGTAATTGAGACAAATTGTAATCCTTCTTTAATTATGCTTATGCTTTATCATCGCTGGCCACAATAGTGTTAATATATCTTCATTACAGTTTATTGTTTGTGATTAAAATACGTAACCTGATTGTTATGATTACTGAAGACAGCATGATTATTACATATGAAACATAATGCCAACGGACAGAACTGTTGTATTAACACCTCCAAATACAATTAGAACGTAAGTCTGAAGCAGAGTACAGAAGTTCTCCCTTTAGACCACAGGAAATCAGCATAAGCGATCCATAAATAGGTTCCAAGTCCTCAAAGGTATCCAGAAAGGGAATCCGACACACCTTTCCCCGCGCATTTACGATCCTCTTACGAGCGCTTTCTGCACCGCCGGACTCCTAAATCGCCCCTCTTCCCTGGCGGCGTCGTAGCCTCCCGATGATAATCTGGGTTCAGCTTCGAAACCCATTTCGAAACCGTAAAACATCACGTCTGCTGAGCTCAAAATCTCGAACATAATCCGCGCGGGAGGGTGGATTTTATATATATATTTTTTTCGGGAACAAGCTAAATCTAAACTGATTTCTTAACGAATATTTGACAAGGCACACTTTCAAGCCGCGAGTATTTTTGCACCTAAGTCCTTCTTTATGTGACAGATGTGGAACTTCATAAACCCGCCTCAGAAACGGACATTTATAAAGATTTTCTCTCCCTTATTCGCCGCTCAGACTGCACACTGGGTCTTCATGTTAACCTAGATAGTGACGACGGAGGATAATCATGTTGTTGTTCGCGAACTTTATCCTTTTATATCACGGGATCATTTGACACGTTGCACTTGGCGTGATGCTATGACTCAATGTTCAAGCTGTTGCAAAACTCAAACCTTAACGTGAAAGGATAAAACCACAGTAATTCCTATTCATGGAAATAAGGTCATTTCTCTCTGATTATTCCTGAAGCTTTTATTATCTAAATATCATGTAAATTATCAGCAGTTGCCACCAGATCATGACTGGCCTCGACACGATACAACTCCGCCGTGATAAGTCCCCTGAATATACTGGGTACACGAGACATCCTGTTCCCTGTACCGACACTCGCTCTGCAGCGTCTGGTACAGGACACACACCCTGGTTACCTACATGTTTTTTTCTTCTTTTTTTGTGGGGGGTGTCACACACATACATACACACACACACACACACACACACACACACGCGCGCGCGCGCGCGCGCGCGCGCGCATATATATATATATATATATATATATACATGTGTGAGCGTGTGTGAGTAAGAGAGAGCGCTTGCTCGCTTGCAAGACCATACATCCGCACAAGCACACAAAGCACAACTGCCTTTCCTCCCACTCTCACCCGGCCCCCTCCCCAATCTTCCTCAGCCACAGACACCCGCCCTGGCCCGCCCGCCCGCCCGCCTTCGCATGGCCAGCCTCGCCCGCACAGCACATGGCCCAGATCCATTTCGTGACGGTCTGCAATCATCCCTCTTGCTGGCCTTCGTAACAGCTCAGAATTACGTACGATCGAGGGACGACCTCCCGCCTCAGCATCTTCGATTGATCGTCTATGTAAAGGAAAAGAAAAAAAACGGACGATCTGATTTCACAAGACGAAGAAATGTTTGGAATGGTTGGCCGAGAATTTTCTTTTTGTCAATTAATAATAATCTCGAATAAGTGGGGAAAAAACATGTGAGAAAAGACAAACAGACAGAAAAAAATCCAATAACAATTTTAAATTATAAAAAAATAACCAGTAACAAACATACACAGTAAAATTTATGAAGTTATAACAGTAAGCAGACAAGGAATGCAAAAATACACTTCACAGTTACCGTGATACAAAAACACACCCGAAGTTAAAAAGGAAAACGTGACTGTGGGACGGTTGGGAAGGACGGGTTGGGGTGGGGAGAAGGAAGGAGGAGGGGGGTGGGGGAGGGGTTGGCCTTGCATGCGGTGGCCCAGGCTCTTTGATAAGCTATTATTATTATCATTATTTAGCGCAAGACCAAGCCGCGCGTGCCAGGATGCTCCCACACTCACGATTCCTCCCCCTCTTCCTGTCGCCGGGCTCCTCTGCCTCGCCTCACTCCGCGTGCTCAACTTGCTTTGTAAATTGGTCACATCCATCGAGTGCATTGCATGGATGTTGCTTATTGATCTAAAAAACAAAAAAAAGGACTGGATTGGGCATCCTCTTGCTTTACATACGAGGTTTTTGAAGCCGGAGTGTCGGCGCCTCGGCAGTGAGATCCGGTGGACAGGAGAGTTGAAGATAGACTGTTGACATTCGCACGAGAGGAGCCGAATAACCTTGTCAGTGCAATCAAATTGTTAAAAAACACTATAGCAATATATGTACATGGGTGTTTATTTAATGACTTATTCATTTTCTTCATCTGATTTATCATTTAAGATATATCATATTGAATCTGGGACAGAGAGGCCGGGGTCAATTTAAAATCTCAGAGAGACCGGGGTCATTTTAAAATCTATCAAATACCACGAAAGATTCAAGAATCTAAAACGAACTGATGAATGAATATATATGTTCAATTATAGATTAGATATGTACGTCTTTTATTTACCTGATCTACTATATCTAACATATCATGGGTAATCCACAGACGCATAAGTTTGAGATTCACTGTCCACGAATTTCTTCTGACTTCACTTTCAAATTAAACTTCAACTCCTAACCTTGTCTAAAACATGAACTCAAAATGGATTCCACACTTATTCAACACTGATCAAATGTGCTTCTTTCGTTATGCAACCAAGAGTTCCGACGCCAAGGTCATGTGAAGAACATTTTCTCCATAAATCAAGCATCAGAAAATCTAACCTCATATTCAGATCGGTATATACTGCCAGGAATATCCACCAAAAAGATAATATACATTGAACCACATACAAGGACAACCATTCTGTACCAAAATCCGCCGGCCGTTGGCTCTGCAATAGAATTCTTACGTTTACAAAAAAAATATGAAGAAAATATAAAGACAAAGAAAATATGGAGTTTACGATGCGAAAACTCTGATTCGCAGATGCACAGAACAATGTTATTGGTTAAGAAAAGATATCAACAATAATTTGTACTATCTTTCTTGAGTTTCGGAACGCCTTCAAAACCTTTTCTCTTCGGCTTCACAAAAAAAAAAAAAAAAAAAAAAAAATCTTAAATAATGTTTGGGAGCCTAAATTATAGGCCTATGGTCCGGCATTTGTCAAAAATCTCGTAGGAACGCAATAGACAATAAAATAGAAAACATCGCTTTCAAAATTATTTAGTTAAAAAAAATATATGATGTTATGTTCAAAATAACCTTCACTGAAGTATACCAAAAATCTTATTCCGAATACAGCACTTTTTGCGACACGAACCGGGTTCCCCCTAGGTGGCAACACTGCCGATTTTCCTTCAGGGTTATAATCTTCGGTGGTAAGATTGGCCGGGAGATGAAGAAAAAATATTTCCAAGTGTAACTCTATCTGGAGGTCGGCTTTCTTACAAGTTATATATATTAGTCAGGAATTTTGTCCTGAAACATGAGAACTGTGATATCTAGGCCTACATTACACAAGAACGCATTTCTAGAAATCTCCCTAAACAGTCTGTATTTTCATAAAATATCCTCATTTCAGAATTTTACATCTGTACATACATATGTAAATAGACACACACACACACACACACACACACACACACACACACACACACACACACACACACACACACACACACACACACACACACACACACACACACACACACACACACACACACACACACACACACACACACACACACACACACACACACGATTATATGTACATTAAACTCGTATAATACTCGTTCACACACACACACACATATATGTATGTATATATATATACATTATATATATAAATATTATTATATATATATATATATATATATATATATATATATATATATATATATATATATATATAAAGAGAGAGAGAGAGAGAGAGAGAGAGAGAGAGAGAGAGAGAGAGAGAGAGTGTGTGTGTGTGTGTGTGTGTGTGTGTGTGTGTGTGTGTGTGTGTGTGTGTGTGTGTGTGTGTGTGTGCATATAGATAGATAGATAGATAGATAGATAGACAGACAGACAGACAGGTAGACAGATAGATATACATACAGATATCCTTTATTACCATGAGAAAAATCGAGGCAAAAATAATTTTCTTCATAGGTAAAAACAATCCATCCTAGACCAGTGTCTCTGTCGCTTTAATGATCTTAATTAATCTAAAAACGAAACTCATTAATAAATAGCCCAGCGAAGGGAGCCAAAGTTAGCCCTAGGTGATGGGTGGAGAGTCAGGACAGATCGCGTGGGAATGCTGTTACCAAGAAACCACGCCTAGACCCACTATGAGAACGGCAACTGAAAATGTGTTTTTTTGTATCATATTTTAGTTCTTTTTATGTTTTTTTCCCCTTTTTTATTATACTTTAATGCCATCAGATTTCCCCCGTGAGTAAGTGTGAAATCAACTCTCAGATCATACTTTAGGCAGGGTTAAAACTTTTCTTTTTACCAGACCAATATTAGGAACGGCAATATAATTAGAAATGGTTGCCTAATTTTAAAGGACACACGTTTTACAAAAAAAATAGAGGAGAACAAAAAATATTGAACAAAAAATGGCCCCAGACCAAAAACAATTGACAATCTGGATAATGAAAGCGGACATCAGGATACACCTAATGGCGCATCGCAAAGAATTTCAGTGTCGGATGGTTGAAGGCATAGGAGTGAAAGACGCAGGTTAAAGGGAAAGAAGAAGAAGAAGAAGAAGATCCCTTAAAACAGGATGATTAACGGTTGCCAGCTGGTGAGCGGAGTCTCGGTTAGGACACCGCGGTGCCTGGGCTGGTCAGATTTATTCCTTCACGCCCTCCTAAGACGCCCATAAGGAAGATTTTTTTCCTATGGAGCGCTGCATCATGGCTCCGTGTACAATCCCGTAGCTATCTTGGAGCAATAAGCATTATCAACAGTATTGCGGCGAGGCCTATTCGGCTGTAATTATCTCTCGTCGGTGAGGCATCCTAAAATTAAATACCAAAATTACTGTTTTCAGCTCCGTCAATCATATAATATTACACACATGGCATCCATCAATGCTAATAAACAAAAAAACGTGATCATGCGCACCTCAATATCCCGCCGGGTTATTTTTTTCCACCAAAGCCTACATGAAACGGGCCAACCACGCTCCTCCAGGCCACCAGATCCCGCGCAACAAATCGTAACGCTTTTCAACAGCCTCGTCCCGGCACAATAGCCACAAAATTATACGATTATAAAAAACCCGCATGGCCTTTTCCAAAATTAGGGACCCTGCGATCTCTGCCCGGCGCAGAATCTGAATGCGAGAGATCATTACCCTTTTTGTGTCCTGGGAATTTGTGAGAAAATGGAATGGAACCCGCGTGGTGCGCCGTTCCCCAGGCCATCACAGTATCTTGTGATGTGCGCGAAAAAAATGAGATTTTGTTAAGAAATGAGTTTCAAGATGAGGGGAATGATGAGGAAATCTGAATCCTGCGTGATCAACTTTGATTAAATAAGTAGAATAAGAGCAAGGATATCAGTATACCACAAACAGATTTGGCTTCGCTTCACAACAGACGTGTTTTACAGCGTGTAACCAGCTAGAATACAATCTGGCGAGCCCTTGGGTATCCCTTACAGATGTTCCTGACGTGGGGAGGATCCCTTCGTTTATGGGGGATCGAGTAGCCTTGTCCCGCTGACCCGCCCTCGACCGCGATTCTGTTTTGTTCTATTGTTTCCCGCCACGCCGATAGTTTCGGGTTCATTTGGATTTCCCATCCCATCGCTCGGCCTGCCTCAAGTGCTTTCGTTATGGGGTGAAAATAGGTTATAAAACAAACAGGAACATAGCATATATATGAAAGATATTTCGCCACAGTTCTAAATCAGCTTCGCAATGGTAGAAGGAGATCAAGTCACTGTCGCTGGTGAAAACACTTCAGTTAAAACGATTCTGTTAATTTAGCATTCTCGTAGAACAGCAAGTCCTTTTCTGACACTAGTTTATGTGCGCGTAGCTAAAGGGAGTGTCATGTAGTGGGCGTCAGTACCCTGCCTTCCTACATTACGACAGAGGCAACACCCAGGACAAATTACAACCCTACAATTCGGAAAACGATACTCCGAACCACAACAAGTACACACAGAGCGTTGACATTTTTTTCTCTCTCTGGGCTTGGCGGGGTGGAGTAGCCGCGTGGTTGAGGGCGGCAGTCGGTGGGCGGCCAGAAAGCGGGCGGGAGGTGGTCATAAAGGCATAAAACACAACGCAGGACAATAAAACAAGGCGGGAGTTACTCAAGTCCTTCGAAACAATGTCAGGTTACAAGGCACTGCTCCTATCAGGTGGTTGAACAGACTGAACACGAAGGACGAGTGCGGTGAGCGATATGCCATGCGTAGTATTAAAAGTAGTGGGTAATAACGAAAATCCAAACAGCTGACTGAAACTACCAAACACTAAACCAATATAAATTACGTTTTAACACACATTCATGGCACAATCAAAGCACCCCGTACAGGGGAAAAACGCAAGGAATTGATCTGAACTTTCATAAACATCACAATATTTACCTGTCAAAATATCCCGAGCAAAATCCAAGGCAAAACAAGCAAGTCGCAAACACTTGATCCGAATCCGCACGAGCGAAACGCGAACTCAATCCACAAAATTAAATCCACACTAAACAAGAGCGACAGACAGTTCCTCCCGAACAGCACGCGCAGAACACAACGTTAACAGAGGTAGGACACGACTGAAGGAGACGAGGGTTGGCCCCCTGTCGTGAGGAGAGGGATCTACCTGCAATTTCCTCAGTGTGGGTCGCCACCTTCCCCAGCGCTCCTGACGGGGGGAGGGGGGAGGGGGGAGAGAAGGATGAAGGGAGAGAAGAGGAGAGAAAAAGAAGACAGTAATATTGAAGATGGAGAAGGAGGAAAGCGAGTGAGTTAAAGTGGTTGATGAGGTACTTCCAATGGGAACTAATATGAAAATGAGACCAAGGGCATGTCTAACAAAAAGGGTTAGCAAAAGCAAGAAGAAAAGAGGGAGGCAGAGGGAGGAAAATGGCAAAAGGAGGAACGGTGGGAAGGAGAATAAAAAAGAGAGAAAAGAAAAAAAATAAAGAAAGAGCGAGGAAGAAATACCTACACATACACATACACGCGCTCGCAGAGAGAGAGAGACAGAGAGAGAGAGAGAGAGAGAGAGAGAGAGAGAGAGAGAGAGAGAGAGAGAGAGAGAGAGAGAGAGAGAGAGAGAGAGAGAGAGAAAATGAGACCGGGCATTAAAAGGAAAATGGGAAAAAAGATAAAGGGAAGCGAACCTCTGGCTTCTCCCTGGAGTGACATAGAGAGGCGTTCCTGGTACTGACGACGGGGTATTGTGTCTGCTGCGCGGGTGGTAATTCTGGTTTCGGTTGGATGGCGAACAAGAGATATATGGGGACGAAGGAAAGGACTCCTGGACCTATTTCCAAAAGAAAAAAAGGTCTTAGGGAAGGCAGGAAGCGTCGTTGAAAGGAAGTCTAACTGGAGATGAGGATGAATATGTTTGAAAAGTATGAAAAGTATCCTACGGTTGTATTTAACATACCTTAATATTTATAAAACAACATGCTTGATATACATCGGAAATAGATTGCGTTATGTTGATGTATACAATATTCGTTAAAAAACAAGGACTATTTCTGAATATAAAGAAATTCTTAGTTTCCAATGTTTATGATAAACAAACCATAAAAATACGTTTTATCTGAGGCTCATCAAAACTGTCCCTCTCAGAGTATGATCCCACCCAAGGAATGGGAGGTCACCTGTCAGGTGTATAGCTAAAGGTCACGTCAGGTCAACTCGCATTGCCCTGGCTCACTCAGCTCTTTCGTTATTTACTTATTGACCTTTTTTTCGAGTGAAACTGCGATAAGGAAAATGCTTATAATACATTTACGTTTACATTTTCTGTCTATCGGCAAAATGAAATAACTACAATAAAATCTCCATTCTGATAATCGTACCATTACTAAACGTAAATAAACAAGTGGTAAACAAGAGCGTGGGATACTGAGACAGGTGTAGCATCAGGTGCGAAGCGGTAGCAGACAGCGATGTTATGGGCATTCGCTGACCACGCTAGACAACTGCTTGACCTCCGATTTGGTCATGACACTTATTGACCTCACTCTCATCACACTACAAACGAAAACAAACAGTACAGACACGCACATTACGCTTACAAAGGTTGTAATTAGTGAGGAACAACTTGAAAATAACAATGGCGTATTTTTCGTCACGGTGTGTATGAACACAAATCCATTTCGCACACGCACATAAATCCGTACCCACATGTCTATGTTCCCTATGCAAAAAGTACTCTATCTATTTCCGTATAATCTCAGGTATCTGTTAAAACCCCCGAGGCACGCTCTTTCGCACTATTTACGTTCACATTTCCTCGCCACAAAAAAAAATCCGAATCCACTCTAGTCGCCGCCGTCATAACCCGACACACATAAAAAAGAACTTTTCCATTATCTCTCCCTCGGTCGCCGACAGGACTTTATGGTGTGTCTAAAAGCACACTTGTCACCCGGCCCTTTTCTGCCGGACTCCGAGGCGGGGCCCCCGGTCGCGCATTGCAACGCATCCCGGTCTTATGACACGCAGATTCCTCGAACGACAATGTCAACTGAAAGCTTAGATAATATCACGAATCGCCGAGAATGTAAATCGGATTATATGTGGCGGACAACGAGGAGTTGATGGAACGAAATGGTTATCGCAGAACCCTCGGCTGACCTTAACTACGCCACAAAACAAATGACAAGCGACCACAGTTTTTTCCCGAGAGCTGAGCCGCGTTTTTGGAGGACAACCATTTTCGAGCGTTACATCTGCTGAAATCCTGCTGAAAAGATTTCTGGAATAGAAAACTCATGCTCTCTCTCTCATTCTCCGTCTCTCTGTATGTGTCTGTGTCTGTGTCTGTCTATGTCTCTCTGTTGTTGCTGTTTTTTGTTGTTGTATGTGTGAATGTGGGTGTTTGCTAACCAACAGCGCCAGATTTTTCACAGCTAATAATGCACCCATTCTATTTCCCCCATATAAGGGACACCCCACAAAACCTAAAATCTACGACATTATATGAGACACGACTCCCATCGATGGCCGGAGCTGCAACCTGCGAAGAAGCATTAGCAATGTCTCGACGTGGGCGGGTGAGTGCTCCGCCATGCCTCTGCTAATGGCACCAAAGAGCCCACATTCTCTCCTCGGCCCTGTCTATCAGCGGTAAATTAGTATACAAGATACTACAATTAGGTTGACTCTTAAGAGCTCCGAGAGGACGCGACCAACTCCGTGTTCGTAGGAGCTTCTCCCTTGATCCTGGAACGCCGACGCTTCCTGTCTGGCCGGCGAGCGTCTGGGAAGGAGAGGGAGGGGGGGAGGGGGAGGGGGCGAGGCGGAGGAGGAGGGGTCTCCTTGTCCTGAGCCCCGTCCAATTTTTTGTTTGCTTTTATCTTTCTAAATGGGAATTAGCACGTGTGACTTTTACACATCGGATTCCTAATATATATATATATATACATATAAACATGAAGGAGTTTTGAGACGCACTTCCCTCGCAAGAGAGTCGACGCAAGGAAGACAAAGGTCCGTGTCAAGGCTTCAGGTGCGGTACTTAAGGCCGACGGCGTGCTCCTCCCCGACTCAAGGTCTGAGCGCGTCGCCTTGGAGGCCACCAACCTCGCCGTCCTTTGCAGGCTCGCACTTGACCTTGAAGGCCTTCCCTTCGAGATTGGTCGTGGCAGAAGGCGCAGCTGAACGGCTGATCAAATTGATCTTAAGCGTGTAGACTTTTGTAAACATGTAAACATAAATTAATAAATTCATATATAGATAGATAGATAGATAGATAGATAGATAGATAGATAGAAAGATAGATAGATAGATATGTATGTATGTATATATATACGTACATATATATATATAAATATACATTATATATATATATATATATATATATATATAAGCGCGCGTGTGTGTGTGTGTGTGTGTGTGTGTGTGTGTGTGTGTGTGTGTGTGTGTGTGTGTGTGTGTGTGTGTGTGTGTGTGTGTGTGTGTGTGTGTGTGTGTGTGTGTGTGTGTGTGTGTGTGTGTGTGTGTGTGTGTGTGTGTACAAATGTATATGTGTATCTATGTGTATATATGTATATATGTATATATATATATATATATATATATATATATATATATATATATATATATATAGAGAGAGAGAGAGAGAGAGAGAGAGAGAGAGAGAGAGAGAGAGAGATAGAGAGAGAGAGAGAGAGAGAGAGAGAGAGATAGAGAGAGAGAGAGAGAGAGAGAGAGAGAGAGAGAGAGAGAGAGAGAGAGAGGGAGGGAGAGAGAGAGAGAGAGAGAGAGAGAGAGAGAGAGAGAGAGAGAGAGAGAGAGAGAGAGAGAGTTGCATTAAGTAAAACACAGAAAAAGCAAACCCTTACGTTTTCCCGCACCCAGTAATGGCGAATACAACTTTACGTCCTCCTTAATTCTCTGTATATCTACATTTCAGTTTGTTTGTAAGTATACATGTGTCTAAGGGGTTTAATTTACATAATGCGCCACTTATTCATTTAAGTGTAATTATACCTTTTACGAGAATGAACCAGCTCCTCCTGGAATCTTCGGCAACACCTTGCAAATAACTTGAATCATAAAATAGATTAAAAGAAAATACATTTATCACGCCATGGCCATCGTCTCGACCAGCTAATCCAGCTCGCACAGGCCGACAGAGGAACAGCGCGTTAGACGCACGAGCAGCAGCGACGCGGCAGCTGTACAACGCCACGTTTTACAATAGCAATTATATGCAAATTAGTCTAACGTGAGGCCTATCCTTCTCTGCAACTGGAGGGGACGCTGCTACAGGAAGTGATAATGGATAAGAAGAGGAGCCGAATTTTGAGTTCGGGGTAAAGTCTTGATAACATACATACAAGTGTGTGTGTGTGTGTGTTTATGTATGTATGTATGTATGTATGTATGTATGCATGTATGCATGTATATATTTATATATATTTATGTATATATCTATATTTATATTCATATCTATATCTATATTTATATCAATATTTATTCATTTATATATATATATATATATATATATATATATATATATATATATATATATATGTGTGTGTGTGTGTGTGTGTGTGTGTGTGTGTGTGTGTGTGTGTGTGTGTGTGTGTCTTCCTATCCTGATATCCTCCTCAAAGCATACGGCACTTTCAACCCTCCACTTCTTCGCCGCATAATTTCGCTGCAAAGCTATATTCCTTCTCTTCCTCCTGGCCACCACTCTCGCATCTCTTTTTCCCGACGTCACTACACAGCGAGAGCTTCCGCATTCGTTTGACGCAACACAATGCTGACATTTTGACAATCACATACACGCTGCACGCATACTCGTGGAAAAAAACACACTCATCCACGCACACAGATACACACGCGCGCACACGCACACACACACACAAACACACACACACACACACAAAAGTCTATTTGCATATACTCACTCATTTCCAGTGCTAATGGATGGTATTCCTCATACTTGCAGAAATCATACCTGTGAAGAAGGATATATTGCATTAATAATCATCTAAATAAAGACTTCTATAAAATCTATAATCAGTCTATAAAACTACTTGAAACGTACCGATTGTTACGCTGTGATATCTGCATATTGAGGCGAAGTTTCCAGCAACTTATGTATAAATATGACCTATCATTTGCAAGGAATTTAATACATGCTTTCTAGTTCTTAATAAAAATCCTTCCCTAATATTTATGCAGTTCTGTGCGTCTGTTTTATACATGCACACACACATAAATAGACATACTGTACAAACAATTCTAATTATGTATGTGTATACATAGGTCTGTAAGTACAGCCATACGTAAATACATATAACACGTATATATAAATAGATACATAAATATACACATACATACACACACACACACACACACACACACACACACACACACACACACACACACACACACACACACACACACACACACACACACACACACACACACTCACACACACTCACACACACTCACACACACTCACACACACTCACACACACTCACACACACTCACACACACACACACACACACACACACACACACACACACACACACACACACACACACACTCACACTCACACTCACACCACACATACATATGAAAAAGCCTGTTAGCCCATTTAGAATTATATATAGCTCTGTTTATATATATAAGTCTAAATTTATTAATTATGTTTGAATTTGAAAACTAAGACAATTTTTTTTCTTTTTTTTCCTTTGCACCTCCTCACCCATGTGGCTTTTTGTACTGATTCCCTGTAGGCACACCCACTCCGCGTCAAGCCTACTACGCAAACCCGGCCTACCCATGAGGCATGACCTCCTTCACTGACGTCTCTTTCCTTTTGCTCCCCTCCCCCCTCCTCTTCCTGGCAGGGGGGGGGAGGGTGGGGAGAGAGAGAGAGAGAGAGAGAGCCTGAGACAACACCCAGTCTCTGTGCATCTACAGGTGTGAGTGTGAAGATATACCCATGCCATGTTTCTACTACCGCTATGATCATATTTGTAGGTGACAAGTTTTATGCGACCCCCACCCCCCCAATCCCCAAACCCAACCCCTCAAGACGACCTCCGCCACAAGCTTGTTTCTCAAGGCGACCGCATTGTAATCCTCTTATTTAGACTACGTTGTCATGGCGACGTTTTGCCTCGATAGGAAGCTGCTTTATGAGTTTTCGATGGAGTGAGGATAAAAGTATTTTTTGGTATAAATCTATTTTGGGGTTCCATTTTTTTCATTATTTTTTTTTCAGGGGGGGGGAGGCGGGCTCTGAGCACATATAATTGTGTGTGTGTGTGTGTGTATGTGTGTGTGTGGGCGTGTGATGTTTGCTCAAGATAGGATATCGAAAGAAAGTGATAAACTTCCCTACTAAAATAGAATGTTATTCCGAGCAACCGGAAAACGCGTAGGAAATACGACAAAATGTGTTATGATCGCAAGATGGTTGACACAAGTCGTGATGGAATAAGTCAAAAGGAAAATTAACAAACGGAAAGAATGAGAGAGAGCCAGCAAGTAAAAAGACGAAACTTGGATTAAATAAGACAACCGTGATGTTAATAACGAACGTGGTCTTAACAAGACATATGAGAGTCAAGCTTGAATCTTCAATGTGTATATATACACACATACACACACACATATATATATAACACACACACACACACACACACACACACACACACACACACACACACACACACACACACAACACACACACACACACACACACACACACACACACACACACACAACACACACACACACACACACACACACACACACACACACACACACACACACACACACACACACACACACACACACACACACACACACACACACACACACACATATCACTGACGACTTAAGTGTGACCCGGTCGTGTTGAAATCCACTTATAACCGGGGAGGCCACGCACTACAGGGATGAGTAGACTGGCTTTGTTCAAGCACCTGATTTTTTACTCGTTTGGCCTCTACGTCCCGAATGTGTAGTCCACGGCCGCCGTCTGCCTCATTCATAAAACCCGCAGGTGGCAGCAGACACGTGGTATGGGACTCATAAATCCAAACATTAATTCAAAATTTAACGAATGCGACTCGCATAATAAATGTCCAAAAAACAGCACAATAGATGCCCTCAAGGAGGAGATAATTCAAAGGAATGAAGAACCCTTAAATATACCTTTTGGGAGCAGAAAATACAAAGCAACAAAGTACCCTTAAAGACACCCTTTCAAACCCTCTCTCCGCCCCGTGACCACTCAAAAGGTGCGGGTGACAGCGTGCGTCCAGACCGAGCGTCCAGACCGAGCGTCCAGGGTGCGGGAGGCTCGCTTGAGATGAAGAAAACGATAGCATGAGCAAGCAGCCTTGGATCAAGGTATTTCCGGAGGATAAGTCTAGTGGGTGGGCTCTTTGAGAGAGAGAGAGAGAGAGAGAGAGAGAGAGAGAGAGAGAGAGAGAGAGAGAGAGAGAGAGAGAGAGAGAGAGAGAGAGAGAGAGAGAGAGAGAG
>BOPN01004676.1:12500-15000 GCA_017312705.2 Penaeus japonicus
TCATCATCATCACATTTAGGAGCATAGTTTGTGATGCAATTATTTAATACTAGATGTAGTAGTTCTTTTGTAACTGTATTGTTGTGGTAATAATACTGATAAGAAAATCATCTTCATTATTGTTAATGTGTTATTGTTGTCAATATCATATGAAGAATAACCATTATAATAACAATGATAACGATGAAAATAACAATGCGGATATTAATGGCAAAATCAATATACAAAAATATCATCCTCGATGCTAACAATGGTAATGATGATTGCAATCATTAAAAAAATGATAGTAATAATGATAATACAACTTACCCTACTCCCTCTAATGACAATCATCATAGTGATAGTATTGTCATCATAGATAGAGAAAGCGAGGCGGGGGGAGAGGGGGGGGGGCATAATGACGATACTGAAGGAAAGGCTTCCGTGACCGAAGCCTGGAAACACTAGTAAGTAAACTGCTTCGAAAGATCTTTAGAATACAGAGACTTAAACAGCAACCAGTCTATCAGCTCACTGCTTTTATTTCTTCCTTTACTTCTTTTCTTTCTTCTTTCATCTCTCCTCTTTGCTCTCCTGTGGCTTCGCGAGGATGACGAGCAATTCCTTGAGGCTGAGAAACGCCCCCCTGAGGCCTCCGTCGCGCGGCCACGGCCTGTCCGTCAGGGGCGCCTCGCCGCAGACGGCAATTGGGGTCACGGGGCAGGTGTCGCCGATGCGTTCGCGATTGCCTGATTGCTTGTGCGTTCGCCTGGCTGTTTAGATTGTATTTTCATGGCATGTGTGCATACTTGTATATGTATAAATGTATACATATATATATGTGTGTGTGTGTGTGTGTGTGTGAATATATATATATATATATATATATATATATATATATATATATATATATATATATATATATATATATATATATATATATGTATATATATAAATATATATATATATATATATTTATATATATATATATATATATATATATATATTTATATATGTATATGTATATATATATATATATATATATATATATATATATATATATATATATATATATATATATATATATATATATATATATATATATATATATAATGGCCAGGAATAGAGGGGTCCTGTTTACTTTATAAAAACACTATAAGTAAAGTAAAGCACAAATGGTTGTCTTCAATCAAGAAACTTATTAAGAATCCACTGCTTTAAAGTTAACATAAAACAAACATAGAAGAGATAATTTTTTTCGAATCAAGGGTTTAAGTTTGCCAAATGCATTTGAAAGTTAGTTAAAACTTGAAAATAAAAGCCAGTGGTAAAACATGATACTAAAACAATAAAATCATTTAAACATGTGACATTAGCATATCGAACAAGCGAATGTATTCATGCTGATGAAGTTAAGTTTTAGCAAGGATATTAACATAGACAAAAAAAGCAGTCATGTGGAATGGCAAACTAAAAGCTCTCATTACGTATCTTTATATCCATCTATTTCACAAAAAGCATCATGACCTGATCATGCATTAGCTCTAATATAAAATGGAAAAGGCATATTGGAAAAAAAGGGTAAGGGAGCTTCGGGCGATCCATATGCCGGGATTCCTTTAGGGTCATGCAGATTCATCGTTGCCAAATGTTTTCATCTTTTTAATATGAACTTAAAAAAACAAAATGATAAAGATGTTTTATTTATTTAGGACAACCATTTGTGCATTATCTTATCAGTCTTTTTTATGCCAAAATATTTTGTAGGTTTGTTTGTTTTTGCCACTTTTGTCTACCCTTATTTGTAATTTCTATGATGAACTTTATCTTTGTGCAATCTTTTTATGAACTTATCCATCATATTTTAGTATGAATTGATTATAAATAGTTTGTGTAAAAATATCTGTATTTTGTACTGTTCGTCCCCCCGCCTATACACGACGCCGTTTTGCCCCAATGAACGAGTGTGAAGACGAACGCGTGTTTTGGTGTTCCTCCCCCTGGATCTTACAGTGACGACTATGAGGCTTTTATTATGACTGTTGTTATTGTTATCAGTAGTAGCAGTAGTAACAGAAGTAGTAATAGCATCATCTTTCTTTATATTATCGTTATTGCTATCACTATTGTTATCACAATATGTTATAATTGTTTGTGTTAGTTTCGTTGTTAAGATTGTTATCACTAAATCACTATGATTATGATTATTATTATTAGCAGTAGTAGTATCATTATTATCATAATTATTTTTTAGTCTTTCTGTGGTCTTTATTATCAATTCTTCGAACAACAACAAGTATCATTACTGCTATCATTCATACTGTGATCATCATCATCATCAACGCTAACAAAATATTTCTATATTTGCGTGCGTGCGTGCATTTGTGTGTGCGTGTGTGTCCTAGATGTTTTGTCTGCGAGGGAGCGGTGTTGGCATTCGTGTCGCCTGCGTGTGTTGAGAAGGCGCCATGGCGGAGCGAGGGCGAAGGAACAGCGAGTGACTTGGTTTTGTGTGAGAGCG
>BOPN01004676.1:45000-47500 GCA_017312705.2 Penaeus japonicus
TACCATGTTTTGATCTGCGCTGACAGTTCCCGAGCTTAGTCACAAGCAGCTGTTAAGTATATCTTGCGAGCTATTTAACTCACAGATCATAACTCATAACCTGTTCTGGCCGCCCGAAAAACTATCTCAGGAACAACATGCTCTCAATCCTATTAGTGGATTCGAATTATCTCGAGATATTACTTTTTCCCTCAATTTTTGTCATTTTGAAGTAGGAGGTAGGTGGGTGTTTGGGGTGGGCGGAGGGGAGAGGGTGGGGGAGGGAGAGTAAGTTTCATAGTCACAATATATTGTAGAAAAGCTTTTATGGCAAAGATAATTGTTTCCGACAAGAGCTCACGGGGGTTCAGACAGCTTTCTGGAAGCTAATTGATGGAATTGTGGCCCTGCGTTCGAATGCGTGCGTTCTCGGCTTTTGAAGGAAATGTACGAACTCTTTGTGATCCTTTAACGGTTACTCGCCCTTAGCACTTCCGTTTGCGAACACCTCGGTTTGTCAGAGTAGATAGACAATGATTATATGAAGAAAAGAGAGCGAGAGAGCAGAGTAAAAGAGGCATGGACGGACGAATAAACAAACAAAACAGACAGACAGAGAGAATGCAGGAGAGCGAGAGAGAGAAAGAGAAAGAGAGAGAGAGAGAGAGAGAGAGAGAGAGAGAGAGAGAGAGAGAGAGAGAGAGAGAGAGAGAGAGAGAGAGAGAGCGAGAGAGATATATATATATATATATATATATATATATATATATATAGATAGATAGATAAATAGATAGATAGATAGATAGATAGATAGATATAGATAGATATAGATAGATAGATAGATATAGATAGATAGATAGATAGATACACAGATAGAGGGAATATGTTTTACCTTCAGTCTGTTTTCCTTCCTTCCCCTTTCCTCATCGCTATCTTTCTCTCTCTCTCTCTCTCTCTCTCTCTCTCTCTCTCTCTCTCTCTCTCTCTCTCTCTCTCTCTCTCTCTCTCTCTCACTCTCGCTCTCTCTCTCTCTCTCTCTCTCTCTCTCTCTCTCTCGCTCTCTCTCTCTCTCTCTCTCTCTCTCTCTCTCTCTCTCTCTCTCTCTCTCTCTCTCTCTCTCTCTCTCTCTCTCTCTTTTTTTTTTTTTTTTATCTAGTCAAACGCTACACTACAAAAACTAAAGGTGAAGTCCTTATGTCGCGCCTATTCCAATTTCACTTTTAAACAAAGGTTTAGTCAGCAGGACTTGGTTCAAACACCCGCTGTCGTGCTGCTCAGTCGCACACGCAGAGACCACGCATACTTATCACAGTCATTCTGCTCAGAAAAAAAAAAATCACCTTTTCTTATCTGTGTATAAAAACAAGCATAATTATTTATGTAAATGTACGTACATAACATGCACCAGCCAGCAGACACCATATCATCACCTGAGAGCTTTTGTCATGCAGCGAGGAAACATGCAACGAGGGAACACACATGCTTTCACGCCGGTGCTGTCGAGTTAAGATTGCTCAATGCACATTCAGTTGCAAAACTAAAGCATTGTCGAATAGTTTCACTGGAATGTATATTATGTTATTTAACTAATGATATATAACGAATAGGATCGCATAGCATTACTCCTAATTATTTGACGGAAATGACGAAAAGGATTAAGATATACGGAACATCATGTAACTAAGATTGAAATAACTATTGAAATAATGAACACATATAAAGTATGTTCAATTAGGGACTTAATAGTCATAACCATTATCAACATTAATAACTTAGTGCTCTAGTTATCATCATTATGATTATCGTTCGCATGATCTTTATCATCAATATTATTATCATTATCATCATCAATATTAGTAGTAGTACGATATTATAATTAATATTGACATTGCAATCATTATATTCATTCTCATCATTATCATAATTATTACTGTCATTATCATTATCGCTAATATCATTATCGTTATTATCACTATCACATTGTTATTAATATCCTTAGTATCATTATCATCATTATCATTATTATTATTATCATCTTCATTATTATTATAATTATCAATGCAAATGTTATCATTATTATAATTTATATTATTCCTCTTATAATTATCATCATACTCCTTACTTTGATTATTGTTATTATCATTATTACTAGTAGTGGTAGCAGTAGTAGTACTAGTAGTATCCTTATTATCATTATTGTTGTTATTTTTCATGTTGTTATATTAATTATTATTCTTTTTCATTACTACTATCAATATGATCATTATGATTATCATTCTAATTAGTATTATCATCATCATTATTATCCTAATTAGTATTATCATCATCATTATTATCCTAATTAGTATTATCATTATCGTTATTGTTATTATCGTTATCCTTAAATAACTGTAATCATAATGAAAACGACAATTATAATAATGATAAAAGTAAGTGTTATTATTGTCGTTGTTACAGTTGTTAATTGTTACTGCGATTTATCAAGAAAGTTAACAATATCATTATGGTTGTCATTTTCATT
>BOPN01004676.1:82500-85000 GCA_017312705.2 Penaeus japonicus
GGAGGAGCCGAGCTGACGCCGTCGCTCCGAAAACGTTCCCGTTGGAAACGTTTCGAAGCGACCGATCACCATCGGCCACTACATGAGCTTCGCTGGCATCAAGATTCAGTGTCGAATGCAAAGCAACTCGTCAGCTGATGGTCAGCCTGATCTCGTCAGCGTTGGGCCAGTAGTGCTGACACAAGATGAATCCCGTCAGGCCACGACCATCCCTGACTCATGGAGTCCCATAAATCCCGCCGACATGAACTCGGCGCCGAAACAAACCGACCGAGTCCTCTTATCAGCGCTGCCAGCAATGCCCCTTGTCTACCCATAAACATACGTCCTCATCGCGGGGCTGGGCGAGGCGCACGAGAGGCAATAATTCCCGTTGGCGCCGATCAGCACCGGCCAGCTGTCAGCAGGTGCAGCTGGCGAAGGCTGCGTGACGGATGAAGGAGCCTCGTCTGATGAATGACCCGGTGGCCGCCCGAACATAGCTGGGGGACGCGGGCGCGATCGGTCACCGGGGGAATCATTAGCGGGCGCGGGACGTCCTCTTTACAAATGCCTTTGACAAATATAGCGATTACATCTTGAGGCGCCCGAGCTGCATGGGTCGTATTTACTGCGGATTTATCGACGAAATTAGTTATTGTTACAAGGGAATGACGCTATTATAACGTACTTTAATGCCTATTTCACGTTAATGATAGTTTAAAATTTTCATCTGAGATAGAAATAACAAAATATTGATTATCATAATACTACATACTAAGAATAGTCACTGTCCTATAATATCAGCAGTGCAACAATGGGGCAATGATTAACGATAATGGTACTGTTTCAATTAAGGATCACAATATTGTATCTATTATATGATAAGGTAGAAATCACCAAATTGATATCCCAATAAACAGAATTTAGGAAATATTACTATTTATGATATCAGTAATCTCATAATCTTGATCAAAATTATAGTAATTATGATTATGATGAAGAAACTATAATCATGATAATGGTAATAGTAGAAGTAGTAGCAGCAAAAACAGTAGTAGTAGAAGTAATTATTATTGTGATAAACGAGGCAGTGGCAATAATGATAATAATGGTGATGATAAAAAGGATGATTAAAGGATAATGATAACAACAATAGTAATGATGATAGTAGCGATCGTGCTATTATCCTGATAATCATCATTATCATTACTGATATCGTTATTAGCAAAATGTCTATGGATATTACCATTATTATTCTTATGAAAATTATAATGGTACTAATCTTTTGGGTCCAAAGAAGTGAATATTGACAGTCATTATTGTAGTTACAATTAATGGTGAGCCTAAGTGTACTATCCTCTTTATCATCACTATCAGCATCTAAAAGTGACGATATTAACTACAGGAATATCGACTAATAATCATTAATGCGTCTTATATATATATATATATATATATATATATATATATATATATATATATATATATATATATATATATATATATGTGTGTGTGTGTGTGTGTGTGTGTGTGTGTGTGTGTGTGTGTGTGTGTGTGTGTATACATGTGTGTACTCACACACACATATATATACATATACATATATATGTATATATACATAAATATATATATATATATATATATATATATATATATATATATATATATATATATATATATATATATATATATGTATATATATATATATGTGGGGGGGGGGGGTTGCTGGGCGACCAGTTGTGTGTTCACGCGTGGTGGCCAGGATAGCGTGTCTCTCATTAGTTTTTGTCTTGTCTTGCAGAAACATCAGGAAAACTGCAATCGTCTCTCCTTCGTGCCGGTTGTGATAGCAGGTAGTTCACCAGATACTTATGTTTTAGTTCCAGCCTGCGGCTGTGTGCACCATCAATAATTAATTCAGTGCGTTTAGAAGAGATCCGAACTGTCGACGTCTACAGGATTACAGGATTCAATATTGATGTTATATTGTTACTTTGATAAGTTACTGAATTCAATTCGCCAACACAAATGTAATAAATCTATTCTTGGATTCCTTGTGAATTTGAATCCCAGATTTTGAATTTTCTTTATCGGTGTTCTTTAGAGGTAATCGAAGCAGAGGATAAACAGAAACGGGGCACGAGCATCACCTTGCAAAACACCAGCCATAATGCCCAAAATATCACTATTTGCTTCTCGAGATCGCACTTTAGATCTTGCGTTCTTACATGCCGTCATGACGGCAACTACTATCTCGTGTGTGAAACCTTCTGGCAGAAGTATTCTCTCCATTTTCCCTCTGAAACTGTGTCTTTTGAGAAGTCTACAAACACGAGAACTGCTTGTAAGATTCTAGTTCTTATTACTTCAGTAATTCGGATAATTAGAATTTATCTACTGCGAGATCTGTTTTTTTTCCTGAAAACACTTAGTTACGCTAGAGGATCTTATCTTTTCGGTTTGTTTATGGTTTGGATGCAATAGCTGTTATGATTATATATACATACATACATACGAA
>BOPN01004676.1:105000-112500 GCA_017312705.2 Penaeus japonicus
TGGTCTTGAGAGCGGTGCCTTGTTGTTTGGACGCTCTCCTCAACATCAACTAAACTCCTGCTTGGGATTCCGACGTTCGACCTCCGCACCCTCTGGGCCATGGTAAAAAGATATATAAATGGGACGAATGATAAGAAGAATTATGGTATTGGTAGGAATAATGGCGCCGATATAAAATGTAAAGAAGATAAGTAATAAAGATGGTTATAGGGACAGTAACACTAGATTTAATAACAGCGATGATAAAAGCGTCTAGATTTGGGTGAATTCTTAATTTTGAAATGGTCATATTTTTGAGGGGAAAAAATAACCTCAGAAAATTAAGGAAAAATGAAAAGGGGAGAAAAAAGACTTTGGTCTTGGATGGTGATTCTATCACCAAGAACAATGAGTGAGTAGGAGGAGGGAACGGTAGAGAGGGGAAGAGGGGGGAAGAAGAGGCTAGGAAGAAAGATAAGGAGGGAAAGGACGATCAGGAATGGCAGAGGGAAGTCTAGGAGCGTAGTGGAATAAGAAGGAATTGGAAAGGAGGAAACAGGAAATAAAGGGAAAGGAGAAGGGAACAAGATGGAAAGAGTAAGGTGGAGGGAATATTATGGGAAGAGGAAAGAGGAAGCAACAAGAGAGGACGGGAAAGAAAGATGAAATAGTAGGGTGAGGGGAAAAAGGGGGGAAGGGGAAGGAGAAGGGAGCAGGAGAGGGAAAGGGAAGTAGAGGGAAAGGAGGAGGGCATACGAGGTCGTAAAACGGGAGAGGGAAAGGGAGGGGTGTATCCTGAAGAAGGAGGATGAACGAGGCTCATTATCCTACCTGGCGGACAGGTAATGATCCAAGTTTACACCCGATGAAAGCGCGTGCAGTTTGGTTCACCCTCGGGAAAGAGACGTCGGAGCGGGATGATGGAACGTTCCGTGAATCTACCCTCATCGCTCGTCTTTACTCTCCTCCTTTTTCAACCCTCGCCTACTTATGCTGCCGGTGTCCAGCTCGGAGCGTGTTCTATGTAAATGCCGACATGTTACGTCACGTCAGATCAGGGCGGATCGGCTGGCCGAGGTCGCCGCCGGCACAGAAGTTGTTCTTCGCTGCACGAGGTCACGGAGAGGTCAGTCGCCCGGCTAAATGGCAGTTGCTTAAAGAAATTGCGTGTTTCTAGATACCATAATGCACGAAAGTAATTGATTTAGAGTTATTCCTGTAAGAAGAATGAAATAATTGTACATGTAACGAAATGCTAAGACATTACACACACACACGGATATATATATGTATATATATATATATATATATATATATATATATATATATATATATATATATATATATATGCGAGTATATGTACGTGTGTGAGAGAGAAAGAGTGAAAGGAAAACTATGTATGTGAGATGTGTGGTTGTGTTTATGGGTGTTGTATTTATATGTGTGTTTAGCAGTAGATCACATGATATTCAATATCTACTGCTGAACACACACTGGAGGTGGAGTTGGATATCTGAGCGATTTAGTCTGCGCAGTTAGTGGCGAGTAGAGCGGCAGATTTCATCTCTCGCATTCCATATCTGTTGGTCATGAGCGATCAAATCTGCAGGTGTATGGCTAGCTTTACAGTCCCCTCCGTCAGCGCTATCAATAAATTAAGCCGTTTCGCTGTCTCGTCAACGTAAATGCTCTTGGAACTACAAGCTCTATTCCATGCAACCTGTTTGGCTTTACGACCACGCTGTTCCCACCCTCTCATTACAACATCTACAGCAGTAACGTCTACTTCTACCATTGCTACTTACTGCGGCTTAAATGGTAGTTCTACCCCCCCCCCCCCTACAGCCGCTGGACTTTTCTTACTTTGCCTTTTACGTTTGTGGTATAATGAGGCGCAATTTGTATTGAAGGAAAAGTGGCCCATTTTTTTCATAGTGATAATTGTTTATCGTTCTTATAGAAAGGAAAGAGAACTTGCAATTATTTAATTAAGTTGAGAATATACAGAAATCTTTTTCGGTTTGTGTGAGTAATAATCCATAATACCTGGTTAAAGCTACACGCATCTATAATTACCGAAAAATATTCAAATGGCCCTTAAGATCTCTTTTCTTAATGAAGTCTTTCGTTTCGTAAATGGTGTTCTAAGAAACGTATCCTTTGGGCACACTCTTTTCAGACTAGTTGTAACTTTTCTTTATGTTATCATTTATATTTTAGGACTTGTTATTTTTGTGATATTCTTAAGATAACCATTTGAAACTTTTATTTGTATATAGTGAAAGGTATTTGAATTCTATATTAATAGCTGTACTATGTAGTATAATATAATTAATAAAAATATATATATATATATGTGTACGTCTATGGGAATGACCAGAAAGGAAACAAGTCCCACGCCAAGAGGTTTCAATGCTTTTCTGAATGAGTGCTAAAAGACCAGTGATGTCTGGGGTGTTTGTAAGTCTAGGTTTGTTGTATGGACTGGGGTCTGGAAATCATATCATAAAGAACTTATCCGGAAACATATCTGCAGACAAAAAGCAAAGAGGGGGTGGGACAGAAAAGTGTAGATTCTGATTTCTTTCATTTTAATTAAACAAGTATCATCATGGTAGTCCTCTTCTTGTGCCTTTATTTAGTATTCTACATTTTTGTACATTATGTCATTATGTCATGTGAGGACATACATCCATCGACCCGTATATATGATGACCATGAGAGAGAGAGCGAGAGGAGGGGAGAGAGGAAGAAGGAGGTAGGGGTAGAGCGGAAAGAGAGAGAAGCAGAAATATTATCGCAAAAAGTATACATAAAATGCTACCATTACTCTAATTAATTCTTTTTGTCTATAGCTTTGTCAGGTCTGCATTGTTCTGTTAGATGTTTGCGTTGTACACACACACACACACACACACACACACACACACACACACACACACACACACACACACACACACACACACACACACACACACACACACACATATAAACACACACACACAAATGCGCGAATATAAATCATATGAAAATGTGTCTGGTGGACAGTTAATTGACTTTGTATTACCAGTAACACTATGACGACACTCCGGGCATTAAAGTAAACCCAGATTTTCTATCATGTTTTAGTACTTAATTGACGGACTAAAAACAGTGAATAAAAGTCAACGTTTCATAAATACAGATCTTATACAAGTATTTTCACAACTTTATGGAACCATAAGAAAAGATTGCGCAAGAATGAAGGGAAAAGTGTAAGAGGGTGAGTGAAGTTCTGACTGATAAGAGTTCTGAAGGTTCTGTGTGTGTGTGTGTGTGTGTGTGTGTGTGTGTGTGTGTGTGTGTGTGTGTGTGTGTGTGTGTGTGTGTGAGAGAGAGAGAGAGAGAGAGAGAGAGAGAGATGTTTGATACGTGTTAGGATAGCCATATTTGCGTAAATTAAAACTCATGATTAGCCTCTGTCCAGGTTCAGTAAGATAAACAAGATGAAAAAAGAAAAGATGAAGCGAGTGAAGAAGGATATACCCTGTACAGGGTCGCCAACCTTTTCAACCAAATGTACTAATTATATATTAATGTCGTATTCTTAGCTGTTTTGTCGTAAACTAAAAATCTTACTATGCATATTTTACTGAATAACTACAAATACACACAGTTTATAAGAGATTTGCTGTCACTTCATATAATTTCACCGTTATAAGAATGAGAAAAAGTCAAATATACAAAATACTAACCATTCTTTCTTGAATTTTGTTGACTAAAATGCGGACCAATAACAGCCAATCAGCTGCATCTGGAACTCTCAACTTCAATCCCCTAGAATACAGCTGCGGTCAAAGCAATCTATTCAAATTGGTCTGTCTGATTAAAAAGGAGAACGCTGGGGCGAATAGACATAGCGTAAATAACATTTTCAAAATCACCTTGTTTAAAGATACTTCTCTTTTTTTATAATTGTTCTTATCATTATTTTCTAATATTTACTAATAGAGCGTGTTATGAGCCAAAAAATAATAACGATAATACAAAGGATGATGTTAAGAAGAGAAAGAAGAAGAAGAAGAAAAAAAAGCATGATAATAATGAAGACAATAATAATGGTAATAATAATACCAACGATAATGATGATGATGGTGATAATAATAATAATAATAATAATAATAATAATAATAATAATAATAATAATCATACTAATGATGATAATGATGATGATAATAACGATAACAATGATAACAATAATCAGTGTCATTATTATTATTACTATGATAATAATAGTCGTAATAGTAATGGTAATGATTATAACGATAATAAAAATAATATTGATATAAATATATTATATTGATATTGACGAAAAAAAATATAGCATCAATATTAATCATAAATACTACAATTATGATAACATTTAAGATAATAGTACTGATAATAATGGTAATAATGATGATACTACTGCTACAAATGATGATAATAATGATAACAATAATAATGATGATAAGTGCATATTGCTGGACACCGTACGCAGCGTCCGGCGTCCCCAGATTAGTTATAGGACATTATCATAAACAAACGCAAAGGCTCTCCTCGCCTCCTTCGGCGGCTTGTCCGAGGGAAAGGCCTTCTCGCCGCCTGAGCGCCGCCGCGCCGCCTTCGCTCTCTCAACACGGGCTCTCCTAATGCATTTGTTGTGTACCGAAGGCTGCAGTGGGACCCGACTGCTGGCGGTAATTTATCATTATGCCTTTTATTGGCGGGTGTTTTGCCCGACATGGCTGGCCGGGCGTGTCATACAAAGGTTAATATTAATAGCTACAAACAGAAGCGAGCGAAGGGAAAGCGGGAAGGCTTGGGGTTGGCAGGGCGAGTGCGCGTTCAAGTTGGGGTTGGGAGACGGTGCAGGCATACATGGGTGCTTGTACACACACACACACATACACATACACACACACGCGTACACACACACACACACAAACACACACACATTCACATTCAATAAAACACACGAGGATGCCACGCAAGCACGTGGGTCGATGAAAAGACCCTAGTGGGAGGTCCAGGGGCGTGTGACCCCACCTACTGGATCAGCTCTGTAGAAACCGTTTAGTACCCCCCCCCTCCCCCCAGGATACCGACCAGGGGCGAGGCCCCCTTAACGGGAGGGGGAGGGGTCCCTATCCATGGCCAATCCGTCCGGGAAAGGACTACAAGCCCCCACGTCACGACAAGGCGGTTCCTGTTGCGGAGGTACATAGCAGACACGTAGTACCCATATATACTCTGGTGACCGCGCGTATGTGTGTGTGTAGAAAGGTACCAGTCGTGTATCTACACTGAGTCAACCCACAGGACCTCACCATTTGCACGTCAGATGGTAGATAAACATTACGAGTGTGTACAATCAACGATAAATGTACTTAACTCCATCTGCTAATTCATACATATATCTGCATACACCTTTAGATATGTTTTTGTTTATGCATTTAAAAAAATATATCTTCTTAAAATAGATATGAAAATAGTTTCAGATTCTGATTTAGGTTATATCTCGACAAGCCTTCTTCCGTATTCTGTAATTAAGACAAAAGTTGATGTCTGTACGGACGCACATGCATTCAGGAACACCTGTAAACATACGTGCAGGTTTTGCCAGACGACAATCAACGTGGGACTTCATCATAACTGTATCAAAATAGTTTATGTTCATGCTGTGGTTTATAAGTACCTGTTGGTTCGTGTTCTCTCTTCATTTTAAGAATCTCGTCTCGGGAATTCCTCCTGAGCCTTAAGTACACAGAGCAAACTCTCGTACATCTAAAAGTGCCACACATCATGACGCTGCATTCACCTACCTAATTAACCTATGCCCGCCTCTTAGAAGTCATTCCCTTTACAGATACTAAACCGACCGATGTTGCATCCTCAGAAGCTGGGCAACAAAGGCCAAATCGTGGACATTAAATACTCAAACCACAGCAATGTACGATTATCACAGGAGTATTTGGGAGTCAGGCATTATAGCTTGGCGTTGGTCACGGAGTTATGGTAATTAACATAGTCTACCCTTGAAGCTTACGTTTTCGGTGTCTCGCCTTGCATATACAACGAGACTTGGAGTTTACATAAAAGTGAAAGAAACTCCATTGTGTGTCAGGGGTCTATCTCATAATGGAAGTTGTCTTAACCTTTTACAAGGCTTATGACTTTTATGGGAAACTAAATATTTAAACATATGTAGAATCAAGATATCATACATAAGATCTTGGAGAAACCGTTCGTCAAGTATTTATGTTGTTTTTTTCTACTGCACAAGGAAGAGAAAATATTTGTTTACAGTCACTGCATACATATAATCTCTATCTTTGTTGTTATTTCCTATCGAGCTGCCAAAGAGACGTTTAAATAACTCAACCGAGAGAGATTTTGAAATGACATTTACACCCGGCTCACTTCCAAGGCACGCGCATTTTTTGAAACTCTGAGTTACTCCCTAAGGAGAAAATACTCCAAATTGTTAGCTAAAGTGTGCCGAGTCATGTCGATAACCCAAGGCGCATATAATTTGCCACCAAGTATGTAAAGGAAGGTTGTATTATCTCTCTAAATCTACGGCATTGGGTGAAAAAGTGATTTCGCTTACGAAATTTTGTGGTCTATTCTTCACTTCACTACAGTAAAGGCTTTGAGATACAGAAAAAAATGTCGTTTATAAAGCCGATTATTAATTTATCTATAACATTCATTCATAACATTTTTCGCCGAGGATTGAAACACTTGGTAATAAGAAACCCGTTTCACTGCATCGTAAAGATTACACAAATTGCACACACTAATAAGCAAGATGAAATAGATCACAACAATTAGTACTTGAGCTCTTGAGATAATAGTGAACATGGATAACCGTGTCACAACATAGATATATTATACCTAAGCCATGATGCTGATATATCATGCGGTAAATTTGATAACGGTTAATGAATCTTGTTGCATTTTAGCGCCATGGGTTGGTTATAGCTCCGAGATATGCGTCATAGTAGCAGATTATAGAAGTGGGAGAGCGATCCACGCTTTTGAAATATGAAGCAAGGATTTACACACTGACGCACATACAGATACTGTAGGGAAACAGGTAATCAAATGGACAAAAAATATTGATAAGCACCTACAAGACAGAGTAACATCCATCCGTTTAATACAAATAAGTTTTTGTATAAGGTTTTGAATGGATACATATTGATACATACCTGCCTCTATACATATTTGCACCTGTATATCGAGATGAATATCAAAGGATAGATACAAACATAAATTCTTCACACTAACAGACACCACTCGAGCGCTGCAGGGCCGAGCAGGAGACCCAAAAGCCGAAGAACTGCTTTTGCGGAAGCTTCTTGATCTTCACGGAAAGATCTTTGGCGTTCCCGAGGGCCTGCACGAAGGCTTCACCCTGCATTGCTTCACAATCGATAAACTCAGGATCATCACACTGCAGTTAAAAAAAAAAAAAAAAAAATGGAAAATAAAGCA
>BOPN01004677.1:17500-20000 GCA_017312705.2 Penaeus japonicus
ACAAAACCTTCTGTTATTCCAGTGTCGCACCTTACTGTTGTTATTCTATCTTCATACGTGTCCTTCACCACCCTCACATACCTTTCTGGTACTCCCGAGCTCCTCATGCAATACCATAGCTCTTCTCTCAGAACCCGATCGTAAGCCTTTTCTAATTCAATAAACACACAATGCAACTCCCTCCGTCCTTCCCTGTACTTTTCCATCAACATCCTAAGGGAAAAATTGCATCTGTTGTGCTTTTCCCTGGTATGAATCCAAACTGTTCTTCACTGGTCCTCACAACTCTCCGCAGTCTCTTTTACAACTCTTTCCCATATCTTCATTGCATGGCACAATATTTTATCCCCCTATAGTTACAATAATTTTGTACATCTCCCTTGTTCTTAAAAATTGGCACTAACTCGTCATCCTCCCTCCTTCCAAGATCCCATTGAACAGTCTACACTGTAGCTAATCAACCTACTGCCATCTCCCCTAAGCTCTTCCATGATTCCACTGTATCTTATCCGGGCCTACTGCTTTGCCCCCTTTCATTTTTCCCAAGGCCTTCCTCACCTCTTTTCTGCTGATCCTTGGTACTTCCTGATTTAGCTCCTCCACCTCTTCTAACCTCCTTTCCCTTTCATTTTCATTGTTCATGAGGTCCTCAAAATATTCCTTCCATATGTGTAATATATATTTTTTCCCTCGTCAGTATATTTCCGTCTGCATCCTTCATCATCTTAACATGCTGTATATCCCTCGCATTTCTCATCCTCTGTTTGGCTAGTCTGTATAGGTCTTTCTCTCCTTCCCTTGTATTTAACTTCTCATATAATTGTTCATATGTATTTTCTTTCACTTTTGCCATCTCCCTCTTTGTTATCCTACACAACTCTTTGTATTCCTGATGGCTTTCTTCATCCCCTAGTCTGTCCTAGATCTGTTTTGCCAGTTTCTTTCTCTTTATACTATCTTGCACTTCCTCATTCCACCACCAGGTTTCCTTGTATTCTTTTCTTCGTCCTGATATCAACTCGAGTACACAGTTGGCTTTTTCAGCCACTGTTTCTGAGATTTCCTCCCACCTGGTCTCCTCCCTCCCTGCAAAGACTTGGCTCACTTCCTGTATAAGTGCTGTACTGTACTCCTCCTTTAGTTTCCACCATTTGATCCTAGGTTCCACCCTCATTTTCCTGGTTGCCTTCACTTCCCAACCAACACGCTATGCTGTCTTGTTACACTCTCCCCAGGAACGACCTTATAATCACTAAACTCTCTCAAGTTACATCTCCTACATAATATAAAGTCTATCTGTATACTCCTACCTCCACTCCTGTATGTAACTCTGTGCTCTTCCCTCTTATTAAAATATGCTTTCACCAGTGCCATCTCCATCTTTTTTGCCCACTCAATAATCATCTGCCCCTCTGCATTCCTCTCTCCCATGCCATATTTGCCTATCACCTCCTCGTCCCCATTATTTCCTTCCCCAATATGACTATTAAAGTCTACTCCAATAATAACTCTCTCCTCTCTGGGGATGTTCTGTATCATTTCTTCCACCAGAACTCATTTTCCTCCATCTCGCACTCCACCTGTGGGTCATACACACTGAACACATTTATTTGGATCCCTTTTACATCTATCTTTATTGCTCTATCGCATATCCTCTTCACTTCCTGTATGCTGTTGATATACTTTTCCTTAACTATTACCCCAATACCGTTTCTCCTTCCATCTATCCCATGATAGAACAACTTATAACCTCCACCAATCAGCCTCGCTTTACTGCCCCGCCATTTAATTTCCTGTACACAGAGAATATCTATCTTCCTCCTCTCCATCATGCTTCCTCCGTACATGTTCGCCTACTCTTCTCCTCCTTCTCCCAACAGTCACGTTCTGTCCACCGGCCCCCTGCTGTTAATCCAGGCAGCGACCAATACGATATGGTGCTCTTATTTGTGAGTTTTACACCGGATGCCCTCCCTGACGAACCCTCCTCATTTATCCGGGTCTGGGACCGACAAAAAGTTGCACTGGCTTGTGCCCCCAGTAGCTAGGATATATATATATACATATCATATATGCATTTATATATATATATATATATATATATATACATATATATACATATTTATCTATCAATCTCTCTCTCTCTCTCTCTCTCTCTCTCTCTCTCAAGAGGATTAAAAAGAATGCATTTTAAATGAAATATAGAAGAATTTGGGTCATACACCTTTTTGTGAATTTTTTTTTAGGTAGTACATTTTTGCAAAGGATAATTTCGGCTTTACATTTTGTTTAAATGTTTATTTAGGTCATGCGTTTTTTTTTTTTTGTGAAAGAGGATATGCACATTATTATCATTTTTTTCTAAAAGATCATTTAGGGCGTACATTTTTTTGAAAGATTATCTAGGTTTTATATTTTACATTATTTTAGGTCATACATTTTTCGTAACATATTTTTTTTTTCGTATGGGCAGATTAAGTTCTACATTTTTAGAACTATA
>BOPN01004677.1:55000-60000 GCA_017312705.2 Penaeus japonicus
AACCTATTAACTACCACTTCGTAACTTGTACTTTGAAGAACCATGGGACAACCATGCTGTAGTTCACATTCTACACACAGAAAGTTCATATTCCAGCACATTTTGCATGAATATTAACTTATCTTGTCAAATGCCAACAGTACAAATGTCACACAATAAACATGTAATATTTATTAGCTATCGTAGCCTTTTTTTTTTTTTTTTTTTTTTTTTCATTACACCAAAAGCAAGGATAACAATGACATTACATTCAAAAGATTAACTTTCGTAAAAAAAAGAGATTTCGTGGTAAACTTCAGCTTCGCAATGTTCTGTTTAAAAGGCAACCTAACGTAGTTATACTTCCAGGGCTGTAAAACTCGCCAACTTCAATTAATATCCCCAAAGAGCCCAAATTTTTAGATCAAACTATTAACATTTGTCCAGAATAAACAGCATATCAATCAAAAGAATGATAAACATTTTCATTTCCATTTTCAATAAAAAAAATAAAAAAAACACACACACAAAGAAATCGAGTGAGTTTTTGAAACACATTGAACCTTTGCAAATTAATTTCGCCGTTTCAAAACAACTTGTTTGATTCCCAGATTCCCATCATATGTACAACGTCTGAATGCCAGGAACATGGCACACAAACTATTGCTATTGAAGTAAGTCAACAAAGGCCCGAAGAGATTCTGACGAGCTTCAAGTGGAATCAATAAGCTTTCTTGTTTGAAATCTCAGTCGACGGTCGCCTTTAAGAAACGCATCATTAAGTTTTCCGTATGTGGGTTGGGCCCAATCAGGCACCGTACAAGCCGCCTTCCGACGACTAAGAAGTGTGGCGCTTTTGACTCGAGTCTTTGTGGGTTTTTTTAATGCTTGAGCGGAGATGTTTTATTTATGTAATATATAACATATATTACTTATGTAATATATAACATATATTACATATTTATGCACATAAATTTTATGTAGATAAACAATTGTGTCGTGCTATGATTCTGGATGATAAGATGTACAAAACAATAATATAGACCGTATGTGACTAGTGCGATATACTTATTCCCCGGGGTTTGTTAAAAGTAAAATCAACTGTCTGAAGAAAGCAGAAGCTTTTGCCGCAAAGTGAATTATAAAGTTTGCAAATTGCGTTTCACAGGATGAGGCATTTTCTTTGATTCACTAGAGAGAGGTCTGTATCTGTATTTTTTTTCTTGTCTTTTATCATTGTTTTCGTTATTGTTGTTGTTGGTATTATTATTATCCTTATTATCAACATTATTAATCTTATTATTATCAATATCATTATTAATATTACCATTATTTCCATTAGTGTTATTACCACTATCATAATTATGTTATTATGATCATCATTGTTATCATCTTCGTTACCATTATTATTATCATTGTTATTATTTTTATTATCATTTTATATTACCATATCATCATTAGCACTATCGTCATTTTCATTATTCTTAGTTATTCATCTAATGTTACGCAATTCTTTCGTTAATAATAATCATTCAAAGTTTTCTTATTATGTATCATCGTCTTTGCATTAATATAGATTTATTCAGAGCCTAATGAAGGCATATTCGTTTAGATAAGCAAATGCTTTGAATTTCTAATATAGCTCTTTTATAATTCACTCCACTGGTAGCTTAAGCTGATTGAGTCCGCCATTATGTACGGAGCAAATATTGAACGCAAACACGACAAAAATATTAATCAACTAAATTAATTGACGACTAGATATCAGACTAATTATAAGAGTGTCATGAACCTCTCAAGGCACCGGCATTGCAGGTTAGTGAATGTTACATCCTAACTTCCTCATGCAATAGACGATATATTTATCGTTATATGTTAGCATAATAATCCTTGTTCATCTTACTTATATAAACTTGCTCTTCAATGTTGGTGTTTTTGTTAGTAACTTTTGTATTATTTTTATCATTATTATTAGCAGTATTAGTAAAAGTATCACTGTATCAGTGGTATATGAATTTCTGTCATAGGTGGAAATAGTACTATCTTCATTATTATTTTGTAAGTGCAATCTGCAACCATACTGTGTGCTGTGCATTTCGCTGTCAGTTCTTAGTTTTCGCAAGGAATAAAAAAAAAGAAAAAGAAAAAAAATATATATATGTGTGTGTGTGTGTGTGTGTGTGTGTATGTGTGTGTGTGTGTGTGTGTATATATATAATATATATATATATATATATATATATATATATATATATATATATATATATATATATATATATATATATATATATATATATATATATATATATATATATATATATGTATATAATATTTATATATATATATATATATATATAAATACATTAAATCTTTTGTTTTACTAGGCTAAACACTAATGCTTTTAAATTGTAATCAAATCTTACATCATTGTTTTTCCTGATAGTAATGCATTAAGAGTATTTAGATCATTTTTATGGGTAAATTTTACAATCATTTTAATATTCATACGATTACATGAACATTGGATGTTTTACTAAATATTCACACGTTGAAGATTCGACAGAAATAGATGTGGGTATATACATCCATCCACCTATCCATCCATCCACTTATACATAAATACACACGCACACACATACACACATACACACATACACACACCCACATACATACACACACATACACATACACACACACACACACACACACATATATATATATATATATAGAGAGAGAGAGAGAGAGAGAGAGAGAGAGAGAGAGAGAGAGAGAGAGCGAGAGAGAGCGCGAGAGCGAGAGAGAGAAAGAGAAAGAGAGCAATTTAAATCTAAAACACGTTATGTTAGTCCCTCTTCGGATTCAGCAATCACATGCACAAACCCTTTTCATTGTTTCAATTTAGTCATTCTAAGCAATAAAACTAAACATGTACCGGAGCAAAAGCAAAATCACCATCACAAAATGGATGAATATTCAACCACAAACAGGACAAAGACTACGATAAATAATGAAGCCACCTATTGATCATTATTTCGCGTTCCCCTGACGTGCGCGTGGCCACACATTCACAGTTTCAGGGCGTCTAATTCACCCGGCACTCTAGTTGCTTGATATATCGTGTCAGCGAACGTAAATATCTAAAGACAGATTCGGAATATTAAAAAAGGAAAATGAAATTTCAAACTGGTAAGAGCGCGCTATAGTCATAGCAAAACAAGCACGCGATATTTTCACTGAATGAAGGATGATTCTGTCCTAGGGTTGGCTTTTTTCTACATTGTAACACAGGTATTTTTGTTTTTGTGTTGTTGTTTTTTTCAATGGCATAAGAAAAATATGCCAAAAAAGATCGAGTGGAAAAAGTACAAAACATTTTTTTTTTCTTTGCTTGGTTCCTTCATTTTGATACCTCCCAAAGAAAAGGAAAATGCACACTTTTGATACAAACGCAATATGAAAAACGAAGAAAAGTCTTTACTGCAGTTAACTTTTGTTTCCCTGTATGTATATGTGTGTGTGTGTGTGTGTGTTTTCTTCTTTTTCTTTTTCTTTTTATACTTATTTCGAACCTCACACAAATAGTCTAAAATGCACACTATGTATACACGCAATGCAAACAGACGAAGAAAATCTTCAAAACGTAAAATTTCATGAGAGATTTCATCTGCTTTATCCTCGGTAAAAAAGAAAATAAACTGGTTGTGTGAAACAAACCCAAAGGGGCAGGGAGGTATTTTCAGATTATAGGAAAAAGTTCATGCCGGAAGTTTGTAAAAGATGTATATAATGAAATACTGTCAATTATTGCACTTTCAGCAATTTCGAAGGGAGAAGGTGGCCTCAGTCATCGTTTTCAAAGCTGATGCTCTGTCATTATTGCTAAGTCGATCTCGTCTCCTTTTTACCATCTTGTAAAAATATCCTCCACATAAGCTTTCCATCGGTTGGATCTGGAAAGTTCCACGTGAAATTATCAACGATATGAGAAGAATCATATCCATGGGGTAAGAACTGTTTTAATATTAACCTTATATCTAAATTGGTATCTTAGTCTGACATGGTGGGTCATATTCCTACATGCTGAATATTGATCTATAAACTAGATTGTCTCCTATTTCTAAGACAGCCCTTACTAATATAATCAACAGGAGAATACAAATGTCTACCAGTACCAGAACAGGTTCACAGCCAAGTCAGTCTCTTTCTTATTGTCATTCGATTCCCTTTCAATCTCCCTCATCTTTCATCCAGGTCCTCTGCCAGTGCAGGGCTGTCTTCCTTCTCTCCCCTAATATTGCGAGACTTTATTTCCAGAACATGATGAATATCTTAGAAGACAAAACGCTTCCCGGTGTCAATCGTCTAACAATCTTCGTAATCCCTCCTCTTGCAGGCACTCTCTCCAACGGTGTCAAATATATTGTTTCCTCTGTGTTGCAGCCAGCAAATGGTAAGCCCACGCGTTGTCGCTTTTCCTTCTGTTCTTCACAGCCTTTTCTATTCTGCAAGGTCTTTTCCAGCAAGCTGCCTAAAAAAAAAAAAAAAAAAAAAAGGGAAACCATAAAAAAAAAAAAGATAATCTTTTCAAAGAAGGAAAAATCTGGTGTAAATATTTCTATCAACGTTTATGACTTGTGATCGATTGACGTTGTCTTCCATTTTGATTTCAGTGGCTCTATGCTAGCGTGAATAATTTGATTAGGAACCCGTTTGCAGCAATCTGCTTTCGTAATCACGCAAAGAAATATATCAATGATTCTTACGCTCGAATATGAAATTAACATAGAACAAACCGTAGTTAAACATATTTTTCGTTGTTCATTATGTTCTGTTTAGGGTAAAAAATGTCCTTGCTATCCTTCTCTAGTGTTCTCATCCTTTTTTCCTATTCCATGTGGCTGAAGGCAGCTTCTTTTTCTGTCCCTACGAACGCGTCCCATAAAGACCCAGCCTCCTCCTTCTTTTTCCTGCTTTTCTTTCCTTCCATAAGTTTCGTGACGACTTTCTTTCCGATTACACTT
>BOPN01004678.1:3123-20623 GCA_017312705.2 Penaeus japonicus
ACACACACACACACACACACACACACACACACACACACACACACACACACACACACACACATATATATATATATATATATATATATATATATATATATATATATATGTATGTATGTATTTATGTATACACACACACATATATATACAAATAAATGGAACAGTTCTGAACTCACCATACTTCCTATCAGTAACACGACTAGGATAAGTAGATTAATCTTCTTCATTTTCTCGGTGTTCTGAAGCGAGAAGTAATGTTGATATGTAAATGGCTGACATAGAATAATTTGTTAATGTAAGACATATATTTTCATCTTAATGAGCATCTAGAATTTATATGAGTTGAATTATATGTTAGCTAGAGAGAATGTCATATCTTTTGATTATAACAAAACATAGATAAAACTTTTGGCTGCATAACTGTCGGTCGAAACATGGGTTTCGTCTACTTAGAGTTATGGTTAGACGTGTTTTCCTCGCAGACCAAATTATTTTATCAATTTACCCCGTGGCAACCTTTTAGCATGTCTATTTTGTTTATTTTTTTATAACATGAATAATGAGAACATGTTGTGTATAATATGTAATATTTAATATTCTTTTTAATACAGTGGTTCCCAAACTCTCTTACATGACGCCCCATTTTTGCTTCCACTCCTCAGTGTGGTTGGTATCCGTGACGTGTCAAAACGCGTGAGGAGACCTAATCTTATAGAGATCGGGTTGGTATGCCTGAAAGAATTATACTTTGCAAGTATGTACGGGGAGATAGATAGTTGTTCTTGGAATCATTTCATTATTTTTATTAAGCAATAATTTTTGAGCAGATGATTTCACGCCCCCCCCCCTGTATTCTCCTCACGCACCTTTGGGGGGATGGCGCGCCCCCTAGGATGGGAACCACTGCTTTATTAGATAATAAAGTCGAATTCTTAATTCATAAATCTGCATAAATAAATGCTTATACATGGTTTTCATCTGGCCATAATTCTGTGAAAAATGATCCAGTCACTGTAACGGGGAAAACATCATACCATTTAGTGGTCATTGTTTGCCACATACCCTTGTGATTGTTGACATTTCATCTATGTATACACACGTGATTGTGCTAATAGACATATTTGTTATTCCTTCCCATATCGTCACCATTGAAACAAACTTTAACCCCGTGCCACCTATACTTACTTGAAAACACGACGTTTTCTCTCAGCTTCGCAGAAGACGGGTCAATTGGGTGTAAGAACTCAAGACCTACTGACTGTGGAAGAGGTACGTCGGTCTCAGGTCACTTTCGCCCGGGCAGTAAGGATCAAGTCAGCGTGTTCCTTCGTTTTTTTAGCTGAAATTCACCCTTAGAGTCAGATGATTTAATGGTGATTTAAGGGGTTCAGGTCGTTCATCTATCTGCCTTCTCAGCATTAAACGATTTGTAAGATTCATCAAAGGCAAATTTACAACTGGTGAAGAGGTGAGGTTTTCGAAGCAACGGGTGATTATTGGCACTAATTGCCGTAATTAGCATTTCTAACGCTCATTACCTTTGGTCATCTGCTTACAAATTAACCCAAGAGTGCATTGCACTTCAGAAACAGTTTAAAAGTTTGTTTTTTGCGTGGCCAGATGAATATTAGGATGACAGCTTTGCAATTACACTAATAATGATGATGATGATGATGATGATGATGCTTATAATGATCATAATAATAATGGCAATAAAAAACAAAAGTAATGATGATAGTAACCGTAATAAAAATAATTATAATCATGATAAGGATAACAATAAGATTATTATAATAATAAAATTGATATCAGTGATAATAATGGTAATGGTCTTTATAATAGTCAATACTATTAATATAAATAATAATTAATAGCAATAAAAGTAATAGTATTATTAATGCTGATAATGATAATAGTAGTAATAATGATAGTAATGGTAAAACTCATCATAATCATAATTGCCATTATTATTTGCATTATTGTCATTATTGTTGCTATAATCATCATTAGTGTTATTATTAGCATAGTTATCATTAATGTAATTATTACTATTGTTATCATCAATGTAATTATTACTATTGTTATCATTAATGTAATTATTACTATTGTTATCATTAATGTAATAATTACTATTGTTATCATTATCACAATTATTACTATTGTTATCATTACTATCATTCGTATCATTATCTTTTTGCTGTTGCATCATCATAAATGTAATCATTATTATCATCATTACAAAGAATGGTAGCAGTAATAATAACAATAATGATGATATAGATAACGACGATGATAATGAGCTCAATATTGATATAAAAACGGTAATGATAATGCGTATAATGGTGATAGCAATGATAATGATAAATCTAGTAGTAACAATAGCAGTTGTATTAGCTATAATGATACTGAAAATGGTAATGAACGTGATGATGATGATGATGAGGATAATGATAATAATATTATCAATAGTAATAACGATGATGACAATGATAATGATGAAAATGAGGATAATAATGATAATAGCAATAATAATAGTGATAAAAATCATGCTAATGGTAAAAATAATAGTGATAATGATGAAAATGATAATAATCAAAATTATAATAACAATATCGAAAAGAAATATGTCACAATAAAAAAAGATAATAACATTAATAAATATAACTATAACAACAATAACAATGGTAATGACAAGGATTGTTACAATAGATAAAGAACAGTTAAATTGAAACCGAAAATAATGATTGTAATTATGATAATGATGATAATAATAATAGCACTAATAACAGCAGAAATAAAAATAATGATAAAATCATGATAGTTATGATGTTAATAACATTGGAAATCATGTAATAATGATAATAAGGAAAAAGATGAAGATGATAATAACAATAATAATGATAATATTGATAATTATGATAACATAATGGAGATAATGTTGATAATAACATTGATAATGATATAAAAGATAATAATGATAACGACAATGGTAACGATGATGATAATCACATTAAAAGAATTATAACGATTCAAATTATGATTGACAGATATCTGTAATTCTTGGTAACATGTATGGAACATGATGTATAAACACTGTATTTAACCCTACCATCCGATACTATTAATTCCACCTAAGATACGTTGGCAGGGTATCGAAACATGGCTAGAACGCCCAGGTATTCAGACAAGGCACCAAAAAATTCACTTTTTTCTGCACTGAATTTATTTATATAGAGTGCATGTTGACCTGTTCTATGAATTTATATAGGTTACAGGTCCAAATAATAAATGTGAAAATTATCAGCGGTCTGAGAGTAACTTTGGATTTGAATAAAAAGTGTCATACAAATAGGCACGGTAATCATTGATAACTCAATAACTCGAGAACAAAATAACGAAAATAAATAAAATTTATGTAACTTTATTTTGTGAATTACTGAATAAAAGTGTACATAGTGTTAAAATGAAATGGGAACTAAAATAAACTTGATTTTGCTTTGTGACACGGAAATTATGCTAGATTTTTTTATTTCCCTTTCAAATATTGCGGCATCTTAAGTTACTACCCTTGCCACGGCACCCAGTTCGAGAAGCACTGATTAAGACCACGAACCATACGAGGTGTGCCGAACATGGAAGCATTCAGCAATATTTCGATCATACATCAAAACGTTCAGGTATCTTGTTTACAAGGCCATACTAGAATGGTCAGATATATTGGCAGCAATGACAGTTGCCGTCAGTCATGGTCAGTTATGATTTTCGAAGAATAAATACTATCGCAGATAATCCTTTGTTAATCTATAAGGTCGGTGATTTTAATTCTATGAAGGGATCGGCGACAGATCTCCACTGACCAAAGCAGTGCACCCAACTAAGCCACTTTGTTACAAATTATTGTCTTCGTCGCATTCTGATTTAACATGGTATGACAATTGTGTACTGTGAGTTTCACGCAAACGGATACACTTGTCCACAAGCCTGTCAGGACACGATATACAACTTTCAGATTTTCGCCCCATTACTATAGCGTACATGGCACTGACAAGGAAAGCAATTTCTTTACAGTGTTTGCTTTACTTTTTATCTAAATGTCATGGAGGATTCGGTTTATATTTATTGTTATTATTCTAAATACTCATATAATTCTAGTTACCATCATAGTAGAAAAGAGTGAGTAACAGGTTCTACGTAAAAAAGATGTTACCAAATTTGTACTTTCATTATGTTTTTACTCATATATAAAGTATTGCCATTGCTTCAAGGGCAGGGAGAGGCCGTTTCTTCATTACAACAGAAAGAGAGAGAAAAAAAAAATACGTGTTTAGATACTTCTTTTGAGATAAGTTGATTGTCGGAGATATGAGTTACCAAGACAGTAGGTGTGAATAGCGCACAACTTTTAGAAAAAAGACGTCTAGTGGGTATGATACTAATGACCGCATTATTGAGAAAACAGAAGCTTGATTAGCCTACTCACCCCTTCCCGTGTTATGGCTGACCTACCCGAAGAAGATCCCGCTCTCTTATTCAGTTGCAATTTCTTAATTGTGATGTGATTTGTTTGTTGGAGGAAAGGAAAAGACGTTGCTTTTAAAAATACCAAGAAATGGGATTTTCTTCGAAGTTGTGAACAAATTGTTCTTTTTGAACTGAAATATGAAATGAAATATGAAAACGCGAGATAAATTGATGGTTCATATCTCGATGTAAGATATTCAGTGTTTTTTAACAAGTTGATTGAAAATCAATAAGTAAATTTTACGTAATATATTCGATGTTGGCATATCATTTTAATCATCGATAATATCCGGAAGTAACAATCACTGAAAGCTTTTTAGGTATCACGATTTAATTCTACCTTTGACAGAGAGAAAAACATATTGATAGATACGTAAAGGTCATAATATATGATCATTATATATCTGTTTGATTAGTTGGGTAACTTTTTTTTTTTTTTTTTTTTTTTAATAATACGGCCATTATGATCAGCCCTAATTATGAAACGAATGAGACAGAAGGATACGCCAATAATACCTATTAGCATCCAATATGAGTGCAATATTTGGCTATGGTAACTTTTAAAATTTAAAACAGGTTTTAAGCCAAGAGCAGCGGTTCCCAAAGTCTATTCAAGTTACGTAGCCCTTGAAGCTTTACATCAGTCGTCGGTAACTTCTTGTGAAAATAAGTAGTGTTCCTGTGAAGAGATTGTTTCCTCAAAGTTGGCAGAAAAGCAACTGGAGCCGCAACGTAAATTAAGAATGGAAAAGCGAAACATGGGGGTTAGTTATACCCCCAGACAACATAATCAAATACACTTTAATGGTAATGATAGTAATGTTGACCATAATAGTAGTGATGATGATAATAACTGATAATAATGTTAATTATAATGATAATAACAACAATGACAATAATGATAATGGTACTACTACTAATAACTCCATTATGAACATTGATTTTTTTTAAAAACAACAACAAACATTATCCCGTACTTACAAAATAGAAAGATAGAACTAAAACAAAGGAAGTATAATTAACAATGATAACAATATTAGCAATGATAGTAATTATAATAGTAATAGTAATGATAACGATAATAATACTAGTAATAATCTATCCCATGATTTCCTAGAGATGGACCTAGCAGAGACCTGGTGCCATTCTATGCCAGTATTTTAGTTGTTATTCTTTTTACGGTAATTCAGACACTTTCCAAGGAGCGGACAAGAGCCAAGCAGCCCTTCCGAAAGAGCCACAGAGTGCCGACTACTGGACTAGACTTTGAAAGGTATATACATTAAGGGATATACGTCAGTGATATGAATGATGTTGTTTATAGAAGTTTATCAACACCATGATCATTAATAATTATTTCCATTATTACCTTTATTGTTATTGTGATGTTTATCAGCATTGTCATTATTACTAAAGCACAGTAATTCTCAACATGTTCATCATCATCACGTTTGGTGTCATTATCATTATCATATTTATTATTATTATTATTATCGTTATTGTTAGTGCTATAATAATAATTGTTAATATCAATATATTATTATTATCATTTTTATCATTATCATTATCATCATTACCCCTATTATTATCATTATTGTTGATGTTATCATTACCACTATTATTATTATTATTGTTATTGTCGTTATTATCATTATCATTATCACTATGATTATCCTAATTCTTAATACCATTATTATTATCATCATTATAATCATTATCATCATCATTGTTGTTATTACTGTAATTTCTCTCCTTAGAAAAATACATTATTATGAGTTTTGAATTTATTACCGTAATTATTGCAATCATGATAATGCTGATGATGGGGATGATGCTAATTAAGATGATTATGATGATAAAGATAACAGTAACAATAATGATAATAATGAGGATGATAATGATAATGGCAATAAGAATGATAATGATATGAATGATAATAATGATGAAAACAGTGATACTAATTATAATTACAGCGATGGTAATGATGATGATAATAGTAATAATGATAATGGTAATTGATATGATAATGATTTTTTAAGGATAATAGTAATCAATATGATAATCATGATAATGATAACAATATGGAATGTAATAATGATGATAATAAGGATAAAAATAATTGTTATTATCATTATGATCATGATCATTATTTCATCACTGTTATCGTTATCAATATTGTTATTCCCATTATCATTACTTTTACTAACTCATTTATTGTCATTGTAATCCATATCTGTTTTAATAACAAAAATACTCATATTACCATTATTTTCATTATCATCATTATCAATATTATTGTTGGTTTTATTCTTATCATCTTGTTGGTTTTATTCTTATTATCATTTTCTTAATATTGGTGTTTTAAAATTATTCAGCACCATCATCATCATCACCGTTATCACGATTATCAGACCCTGACACGTGGAGCATCCAGCCTGATAACATTGAATTATCACATAGATGTTATAGGTGAGATGAATGCATACCTTTTTTATATCGTACTGAAAGCTACAACCGTGGACTAACGTTTAAAGATTTAGGGTATCAAGAAATTAGTGGGTCTTTTTCGCACCTAGGAAAAACCGCCGTCGAATCATTTTTTCTTTTTTTTTCTTTATGATATTCAGTCAGAAACAAGGCAGGTGTTTCATGCAGCAAGTGTCCAGCTTTAACGAATGTGTGATGTGTCAGCCATTATTTTTCTTTCTATTTAGAGTATGAGTCACCGCTCCTAATTACATGTATGATTATATTTTGAAGATAATTGATATATATTGCTTTCCTGTTGAAATCATGTGTATTTTCTACAGCCAGTTTAACTCCCCGATTTGAAATATTTCCCAGTGTGCCTTGCGGAATGAAATCAATATTTAGGATTCCGAAGACTTCATTTATGAATTAATGCTTATGTTTCTTCTTCTTTCTTCTTTATGGGGTTTCAAACATGCATGAAGGCTTATTGAACAGTACTAAACCCTATCATTGCAACCTTGATGTAGTACATTTGGCACTTTTTCATACATTTATTCATATAAGACAATAAAGAGCCTTGAAGAAAGTGTTGCATAATCGAAATAGATAATTCGTAATTCACCGCTAACTGAATTAGTATAATAAACCAAAAAGAATAAAATGTGTTGCTTAAGATAGAAAGAAAACTCCACTACACAAGCCGGATTTAAAACCTCTCACCTGCATTGCGGACGGGAAGAAGCAATTTTATCGGTGAAAAAAAACAACGAAATTCACATACAGTGGGAGACGACAAGTATCTTTAGTGACATATTCTAGGCAAGTATATGATTTTCTTGTCAGTTCCTATGAAAAAGATACTGATACTTTTCGAATAGGGCGTGAAATAATGCCACAGATTTTGAGTACTATTCGATCGAGGGAGAATGACATATGTTTTGATATATTGCATTGTTTCCATGTTTCTTTTCTATTTTGTATAAGGAACTTTGCTTTTAAATTATAAAAACTCAACGAAAACCCGCAGCGACATTCAAAATGGGACTCTACACTCGTTATATTGCAAGTGGAGAGTCAAAAGTCTTGTCCGGTACCCGAGTGAGCCCTTGCCAGGTTGGACACTTGGCACGGCGCTTGACATACACTCTGAGAATACTTAAAAATCATGTGCACTTGAAATTGGTGTCGTTTCAGTTTGCATGCATGTTGTTTTCATGGAGAAGAGTGTATGGAATTGATTATTTGACAAAATCCAAGGTACAATTTTTGAATACCTTGATAGTGGTATCAGTGGATTCCTCTTGCCTTCTACTCTTCATATATTGACAAATGTACCCCCTTAGCCCCTCTTTATTCCTCACAATCTGGGCCTGATAGCAGGAGAGAGCAGGAAGTAGATCAGGGGAATAAATCACATAAAATTCAATAGTTTATACTACTATGTACTATAGATGCCTAATAGGGGTGCTACACCCCTATTCCTGGAAACGGTCATATTATCCATGTTTTTGTCCAATGCTGTATGGTTATATTTCGAAAGACTGCTTTTTTTTAACTAATTATATATATCAAAGACTTTTTCTCTCTAAAAAAAAAAAATTGAGTTAAGTAGCATGACGTGCTCTGAAAAGGGGGGTCTAGGTGGGAAAGTCCTTCCCTTGGCAAGGCTAACCTCAAAACAGGGTAGCGTTAAGTTATGTCTTTGGGTTTTGGATTTTGCAGACTATAATTGCCCTGATAACGGCACAGGCACAAAATCAAAATAGAATTTCTGTGTGCCATGGTAACAGTGACCCTCTGTATTCTGTGATAAATAAGTTTAAGATGTTTTTATTCCAGGCTGCGTATGGTTCGCAGGAAGTGTAGATGGAGTTTTCAGGTTATTTTTGGTAATTATTGGTGTGACTTACCCAAGATTAATGTGTTTTAGCCTACAATTTTCCTGATCTACTTCATGCTTGCCGCCTTCTCACGTGGCATGGCATCTTGCCATCCGTTGCCAAGGCCATTCAAATCATGGGATGGTATATATGCCACTTGGAGGAATGACATTGATGCCAAGGCAGGCATGTATGTCACTCGGAGATAACTTTTAACCCGTTCACGCCGGGGCGGTTCTGGCTTTGCACAGCTGCAATACCAGGGTTTTTGAACACATAAGCCTAACGCCTCGAGATTCTCGGACGCACAAGCCATGAGCCTGGGCTGCCCGCTAGCTCATCCTGAGCACCAGCCTTGCCCTCATATCTCGTCCCCGGCGTCTGACACAAAAACCACATGTCAACTGGCGCGAATGGGTTAAATTGATGGGCCAGCCATATGGAAGGAGGGTATCATGTTGCTTTTTATTCAGGATCAGTTTTTGTATGTTGAAGACAATTGTGTGTTTGCTGTATTGGTTCTGGTGCATGATACAAATTGACAATGTGGGATAGGGAACCAGTCCAAGCTGAAAGCCAGACAAAGCCGTAACAAGATATTCATTACACCTGGAAAACCAGCGAAGCCATTAGATGTCACATCATCTGGCGTTAAAAGGGTTAAATAGGAATAAGTGGCTTATGCCATTAGTCTAAGATGCTGTCTAAAACTTGGGGATAGTATGTAATTTGAGTAGGATTAATGGTAACAAGACATATGGTGAGGCACAAACCTTTTATCAGTGTTAGATAAGTTAAAAGAAAAGTCAGATCACTATATCAGGAATAGAATACAAAAGGAAGAACATATGTTATAGGTATTATTATTTGCATATTATTTCACCCCCACAACAACTACAAGGACAGTGATGACAGCACCAGTACTTTTATTGAGACGTCTTTAGCAGGACTGTTGGCCTAGATATAAGAGCCCCTCCTGCCCATGAGGCATGGGTTATTATTGTAATCGTTAAGATTTATATTATTATTAATATTGATATTATCATTATTTTTTTCATTATCATTTTTGTCATTATCATTGACATTATTGGCAGCCCCAGCAGCTGACTTTTTTTTTTTTTTTACCATTATTAGCATAATTACTAGACATATTAGTAATATCAGTGTTTACTATTATCTTACTAATGACATTATATGCCCAACAGATAACATACAAAAATGAATGAAACTTCATACAAGTTAGCTGAACGCTTGGTCCCTTCGACCTACCTTCACCAGGCGTCAGAGAGTAGAACTGCGCGGGAGAAGCTGATCAGGATTCTCATGGAACAGGTGCTGTGGTATAGTGTAGGAAATGAGAATAATATGGAATTGCCCCCTGTGGTTTAGGAGAGTGTAGAAATATCTTTCTGTGGGGTTAGATTACTTTTATACTGCATTTCTCCTTTTGTTGAAGCTACAAGCCATTTATTCCTCCAGTTGTCATGATTTTACTTTGTTAATATATCATATATAGACTCATATTTCATACCCCAGGTATAGAAAATAATAGAAAACACACATTGATAGATGCTCAGCCCACACTGAAGATCTTAAGATGTGGCCTGTCTCAGAAGGGTTGATTAATCATTTTTGTTTGTTTATTAGATGAAAATTGGATATCTATATTCAAGTTTAACTCATTGTATACCAACCTTTTAACTCATTTTATTTTGTCCATTGCAATCTTGTCATAACTTCCTCAATTTTTTCATATTTTCTTTGATTCCTTTTATTACTTCTTGTTCTTTTATAAATACATATAACTTGACATATTAATTTGTTTGATGGTGACTTCTGTGTAGAGATGAAACCCCTAACTTTTATAATTAATCTTTCACTCTGCTTTTGCTGAATAGCTGAAAAGTCTATATCCTAGAGATTTTCTCCTGCAGAACAAATGTCCGGAGGAAGGCTGGGATGATGCCACCATTGAGCTCTTCTTGAATGACTTAGCTCTCATGGACAGCAATAATTTTCCCCATAACTGTGGAGTTGGGGAACGTGAAGCGAGAATATATTCAGGTTGGTTTTTATTCTTTTTCTGGCAGATGTTTTTTATCATCATTCAAGATTATTCAAATACAGTTTGAATACTAATGTATACATTAGCTACTTATTAGATGTGGAAAATATAGTGAGACACCATTTAACTTTACGAGAACACAAATATGATTTTGAGATTTTACTTTTTCCCCCTTTTTTTTTCTCTCTCTCAAACACTATCCAAGGATGAAATATAGTTGCTCTCAACCAAATGAATGATATAACTAAATACTTCATTTAATTAAAATTATTCATAAATTGTGTCTAAGTTAAATCAGGTTATTCATGAATCCTCTCTTGCATTTGGTTGTTACAGGCTTGGTATCAAAACGTCACTACCGTCTTGGTCATGGTATTGGGCGCTCAGGAGACATTGCAGAGGTTCAGCCTAAAGCTGCAGGCTCAAGTCTCTTGAATAAACTTACAAATTGTATGGTGTTAGATGTTATCAGAGCTACAGGTACAGTATACATTTATATACAGTAGATCCTTTTTTAGCCTGTTGATGTTATGAGTTCATGTATACATGCACTGTTTACCATATTAACTTGTTAACAATGGAGCAGTTTGAGCTCTGCCTGGACATAACGCATGGGTCTTTTGAAGTGCATAGGCCTAACCCTTTTTTTTTCATCTTCAATAGATGGCTCCACAAAGACTTAGTTAATTATGAAATTTATGCAACCTCAACTGCTCACCACCTCATTCTTTGAATTTTCATTTGTATTGCTATTATTTTTTTATTGTTATTAACCCATTGTGTATAGGTGTCATGACACATGTAGGCACCGATTAGGCCTAAAAGACAGGTGTCAATGCGTACATGACGCAACATCAGGATCTGCTTACAATTGAAGCACGCACATACTCATGAAGTATTATGGCTGTAACGATGCTAGCTCTAGAGCTACAGGGGTTCCAAAGTCAGCCTAAACTCGCATTTTATGATGGATTTATGGAAAATATTGTTTGGGCTAGTCTGCGCTACCTGGAGGGAGGAGAAAACCCTTTCCCCGTCCCTCTAAATTTCAGCCGGTGCCGCTTGTGACGTAGACCGCCTGCCTTGACAACCAATTAGTTCGTTAGGTACCCTGTCAGCAATTGGTTAAGAGTCTGATAATATTATTATTTATATTAACAATGTCCATAAAAATAATATTATCAATAGAAATTAAAAGAATAAGAAATAAAAGAAAAGAATGAGGTAAACAGCTGAGGTCAAGTAGGCCTAGTAAATGTGACTCTAGATGCCAACTTTCTATCTAAAAAAATGCTAAAACATGACATGCAGCATCAGCATCTGCCCAGATCTGACTTTTTTCAGTTTTTTGGCAGGTCAAACTTTTTGCTCAGGATGATAAAAACTTATTGTCCTGCTTTTTATTAGCTAGATCTTTCTTCTTCTTTATCCTCTTTATCTTTCTTTATATTGTGGGAAACTTTCTGAGGATGTGGCTGTAGAGATAAGAGGGTGACTAAAAATGGAGAGGGTTAAGGTAAATTCTGTAATCAGCAGCCAGTGGGAATAGATTTACACGAGCAGATTGTAACATCACACAAATTAATTCAGAGGGCTGTTTGAGTGATTTCACATGGCATGAGACTTGTTGAACCACTGTGTAACATCCCCCATTCATTGTATGTACATACACACCTGCCCATGTTCAATTGTGAGCCTCCCATGTTATAGATTAAGGTGATGCCTTGCTGGTTCTCCATTAGATGAAACATGCTTTTCTTAAGTACACATTTAAGGAAGAACTACTGTATTCTCTTTTTGTTTGTGTGGGTATACCTATGTATTAACCCATTCCCGACGGGGGATTTCTAGCCTAGAATGTCCAAATGCCGGGGCTTTCGAATTATTAGGCCTAAATCAATTGAATAGCTGGCACAATACTGTGCCGCCCGGCAACTGGGCTTTTGAATGCGCGGTACACATGCTGTACCACCCGTCCTGTGTGGGTTAATAGAACCCAAAGCAGACGGAGCACTTAACAACCTAACTGGCAGTCAGGACAGGCAGTTTATGCTGCCACTGGCACCGGCTAAAAATCAGAGGGAAATTGTTTTCTCTGCTTTGTGGGCAGTGCAGACTTGCCTAAAGAATATTTTCCCATAAATCCATCACAAAACAAGGGTTTATGCTGACTTTGGAACCTTGTAGCTTTGAAGCTAGTGCTGTTACAGCCATAATCCTTCATGACTCTGTGTGCGCTTCAACTATAAGGAGAGCCTGATGTCACATCATGTTTGCATTGACACTCATCTGTTAGGCCTAACCTGCGCCGTTGTGTATGTCATGACAACCGTCTGCTATAGGATAATTCAGGTGTGTACACACATTTTGTTTTGACACCTGTCGCTTCTTGTTCTTTATCCATGAATACTTACAGTATTAAATCTTTTTACAGGTGTAAGAAAGACAGCTGCATGCTTAGTGGTTCCTCTTGCAACTGGAATGAGTATGGTGCTTTGTCTCTTGACTGTTAGACAGCAACGACCCAATGCCAAGTATGTCCTCTGGCCTCGTATTGACCAGAAATCTTGCTTTAAAGCCATCATTACAGCAGGTAATGCTCTCCATAGTTAGTTGTGATAAGAGAGTCAAGATCAAGATTTTTTTTTCTTTCCTTCTTTCTTTTTTCTTTCTGTTCTTTCTTTTTTCTTTGTTTCTTTTTTTCTTTTTTTCTTTTTTTCTTTCTGTCTATTATCCTTCCTACCATCCTTCCTTTCTTTCTTTCTTCCCTTTTTTGATCAAGGTAATTTTTATATGATCAATAGTGGTAGTTACATAGGCATTACATCAATATGAGATAGACTTCAGGCTTAAAATTGATTATTTGTTTTACTTGTGATCAAGGTTTTGAACCAGTTGTCATTGAGAATTGCTTGGATGGTGATGAGCTGAGGACAGATGTAGCAGAGATTGATCGACAGATTACATCCCTGAAGCCAGAGTCCATTGCTGCAGTAATGACAACCACAAGTTGCTTTGCTCCTAGAGGGATTGACAAGCTGGAAGATGTAGGTCTCTCTGCTATTCAAATTTTGTCATTTGAATAATCATTTTATTACTAGTAGTAATAGCGGGTGGAGTAAGAATCACAGTGGAACTAAGCAGTGATAGAATTACCATATAGTATTATCATATAATTTTGTGACAAATTTTTACTTTCTCCTTTTCTAAATGTTTCTCTTACATCCACACACAGGTTGCTCGGTTATGTTCCAGATATGGGGTTCCTCATATTATAAATAATGCTTATGGTATCCAATCAACCAAATGTATGCATCATATTCAGGAGGCTGCAAGGTAAGGAAATAAGAAGGAAAAGTTGAATACAGATGGTTTTTGGTTTTATTTTCATCTATTCTAAGTTCATTTTTTATAATGCATTTTGGTTATTTTTCGTTTTGTTAATTGTGTATGTACTGTAATATATATAGAGAGAGAGAGAGAAAGAGAAAGAAATAGATAGAGATAAAGAGAAAGAGAGAGAGAGATGAATATATATATATATAATATATATATATATATATATGTGTGTGTGTGCGTTGTGTGTGCGTGTGCGTGTGCGTGTGCGTGTGCGTGTGCGTGTGCGTGTGCGTGTGTGTGTGTGTGTGTGTGCGTGTGTGTGTGTGTGTGTGTGTGTGTGTGTGCGTGCGTGTGTGTGTGTGCGTGTGTGTGTGCGTGCGTGTGTGTGCGCGTGCGCGTGTGCGTGTGTGTGCGTGTGCGTGTGCGTGTGCGTGTGCGTGTGCGTGTGTGTGTGTGTGTGTGTGTGTGTGTGTGTGCTGTCTCTCTCTCTATATATATGTATATATATATATATATATATATATCTATATATATATATATATATATATATATATATATATATTTATATATATTTATATATATATATATATATATATATATATACATATATATATATACATATATATATATATATATATATATATATATATATATATATATATATATATATATATATATATATATATATATATATATATATATATATATATATATATATATATATATATATATATGTATATATATATATATATATATATATATATATATATATATACATATATATATATATATATATATATATATATATATATATATATATATATACATATATATATATATATATATATATATATATATATATATATATATATATACATATATATATATATATATATATATATATATATATATATATATATATATATATTTATATGTATAAATATATATATATATATGTATATATATATATATATATATATATATATATATATATATATATATATATATATATATATATATATATATATATATATATATATATATATATATATATATATATATATATATATATATATATATATATATATATACATATATATATATATATATATATATATATGTATATATATATATATATATATATATATATATATATATATATATATATATATATATATATATATATATATATATTTAAGTATGTATATATATATATATATATATATATATGTATATATATAGATATATATATATATATATATATGTATATATATGTATATATAAATATATATATGTATATATATGTATATATAAATATATATATGTATATATATGTATATATACATATATATATATATGCATATACACACACACACACACACACACACACACACACACACACACACACACACACACACACACACACACACACACACACACACACACACACACACACACACTACATACATACATACATACATACATACATACATACATACATACATACATACATACATACATACATACATACATACATACATACATACATACACACACACACACACACACACACATATACAAACATACATACATACACACATACAAACATACATATATGCACATACACATACACATACACATACATATACACATACACATACACATACACATACACATACACATATCACATATGACTATACCTTGTCTAAACAAATAATGGTGCCCACAGAGTTGGTCGTGTGGATGCCTTTGTGCAGAGCACTGACAAGAACTTCATGGTTCCAGTTGGAGGTGCTGTCATTGCAGGCTTTGATAGCAGTTTCATCCAGCAAGTGGGCAAAATGTATCCTGGTAAGCAATTGCTTATGCTTGAAATTATCAGAATTTTGCAAAGTGTAAAAGAAAAGAATATATTATATAAATTTATCCTTTCAATTGAACTCTGTCCTACTATATCTGACAGATTGCTAAACTAGTGATTGATATCTCGGTCTTTGCTGTTTTCCATCATTTTAGGGCGAGCATCAGGCAGCCCTGTGGTGGATCTGTTTATTACGCTGCTCTCTATGGGAATCAAAGGTCATAAGAAATTGCTAGAAGACAGAAAGGCCCTGAAGAGTCTCCTTAGCCAGCGAATGGAGGGAGTAGCTGAAAAGTATGGTCTACGAGTTTTAAATACCAAAAATAATCCCATTTCCATAGGTGAGTGAAGGGGTGTCCTTCATGGCAAAGTATGCTTACTATTAATGTTGCTATTGTGTTTCTGGCTTTTCATTTTTCTATTGTATGTTTTCACTTAATGCAGACATGAAGATATAGATGCATATGTTATTTGACTTTAACAAATAATTAAGAGTTGTTTTCCTACAGCTATGACTCTGCCAGAGAATATGAACATACCACTAACTGAACTTGGATCAAGGTTGTTCCTGCGAGGTGTGTCAGGGACAAGGGTCATCAGAACATCAGATGACAAAATGATTGCTGGCATGAGATTTGTGGGTAAGTTTTTTCCTGCTTTAAGTACTGGTGCCAAGAATAAGATATCTCTACAGAAAAGTCTCAGTTGATGTCCAATTGGTATTATAACAGGTAATAAATGTTCAAATTAAATAGAGTAAGAAAAGGCTGTTGAAATGTTAAAAGATGTGGACAGTCAGGAAAAAAAACAACAGAAGAACTTTCAAATTTATACATTGTCTGCTATGGTTTTGATGTATTATTACATTTATTATTTCTATTGTATTTTGTTGTAGTTTATTTTCACATAAATGGTTATACAATTGCTTAGTCTCCAAGGAGTCATTTAGCAACCCTACCTCATGTCCTGCTACATCCCCATTCCTTGAATTTTAAGGGAGACTTTTAGTTTTATTACTAATATGATTATAACTTATTATTATGATGATAAGGATATTATGAACAATATTAGTTAGGAAAATAACAATGATAAAAGTAGCATGTTTTCCAAGAAATCAGGAAATGGAGTGATCAAATAAAGTAGGTTAGGCTTTCTCATTGACTCCTTGTTCATTAAGCAATTATGAAAGTTGAAAGTTGAAGTTAATTTTACTTTTAATGAAATACATGTATATATGTTAAGTGAAGCTAAGATTAAGTTTTATTTTATATATGATGCTTATGAATTTGTTTTGTAGATTCCTAGTTATGGGAAGAGGTAGGTAAATCTATTGAATGGATGAGGATATTTGTGTTCTGTTTCACC
>BOPN01004678.1:28123-33123 GCA_017312705.2 Penaeus japonicus
TTTACAAACTTTAACTTTACACTCTATGCAAACCTTAAAAGCAAGAAAGTGGCTGTATCTTGATATACAGGTTTAGAATGCAAACGCTACATTTGGTTTGCAGTTCAGGCTAGTGTACAAAGAGCAAGTTATAAAGACACTACCAGCTGTGCCACGTTTATATTAGTAAGCCTGTACTACCCAAGGTTAAGGGAAGTATCATCAGGATTTTTAGTCTTCATGACATGTATATCTATATGTACATGTATGATATATATATATATATATATACATATGTATATATATATATATATATATATATATATATATATATATATAAATATATACATAAATATATTTATACATATTTATTCATTTTTTTATTCCTTCCTTCATTTTTCTGTTTTAAATGCATGTGTTCTTGTTTGAGTTAATGTTTAGTATTTTGATGACAATTTTTTTTTTTTTTTTAGAAAGTTGTCATGCTTGCAAATAGATGATTTTACACCAATTAAGAAATATTTAATGGAACTTGTATTAAAGAGAAAAACAATTCACACATTATTGATGATATTTAATATGTTTGTTTATTTTTTTCTTCAGAATTCCAATTTTTCTCAATTCACATTGCAACTTCAATTACTAAAACCAGTTTAAAGTTTATATCTTTTCTTTTATATCATTACATTATCATAGCTGGAGGTTAGCAGAATGCAGATAATGCCTTTAATGAATCTAATTTTTCTGCTGTCAATCTTTTATGGGTTTCTCTGATCTAGAACAAGGGTCAAACTAGCCAATAGATAGACAACCTAGTCATTATAGACAAAGAGAATTGCAGGCAGTCACCTTACGGTTACATTTTATCTATTTCAGTGTAGTTAGTCTCTTGAAGGTATTGATACTTAGTATATTATCACCCCAGCAGACTTCAAGTAGCAAGTAACACCAGAATTATCATGACCAGTAAGTCAATACTATATCCAGGAAATGCTATACCCTACTTTAGTGTTGCATTTTCCGTCATCCCAATTATTATAATAGAGACAATAGTAAAATTTATTCCTGTTCTGTAGAGTGCAACCCAAATCTCTATGATTCTAACAGTGCTCTGCCAAAAAATGCATAACAAACTGTTATTTAGGTAACCACATCTTTCCTGTAGTAACCATGACCATAAATCTATGTAATGTTACCATCCAAGTCCACCAAACCTCACACAGGTCAGTAAGTATCTCACCATTAGTCCAACCATAAATGCAATACAGATATACCATTAACCATGATATCACTAATGTACCTAAAGTCATGTCATATGTATATTCATCTACCTTAATGCCAGACTCTGATAATGAATAGAGCAAGAAGAGTTCTTATAAATTCTTATGTCATCTTTAAGACACGGGTAAACATATGCCAAACTTTGGTATTAATGATGAAGCTCTGCTACATTTCAAATTGCTATAAAAATGAAGTCTTGTATTTGTCTTTTAATGTAAGACACAGCATGTGAAAATGAAGATAATGAAATTTAAAACACAAGGCTTCATGTAGACAAATGGCTTCAAAACATTTTGCAGAGTCCTTCACTGCCAGTATTATGTGGTACTTTGGAAAGGTCCATAAAATCACTTAACTTTCAGATTACTTGGCTGTGAAACACCTCAGTGTGCATAACACTGATGAAATATATGAAACATGTTAGGCACATAGTATATCAGTTAGGCTACCATAGAATTGTTTAGATTACAAAAGTGTTTTATGTAGTCTTCATCTCATATTATAAATCCTCATTGTGCAGTACATAGATGAAATATGTAGAACATATGTTAGTTGTATAGTGCATCATTTAGATGTATAGTAGTACTGTATAGTATATGAAAGTTTGTGTAGATTCCATCTCCTAATATACACAATAAAACTTGTACTATTTGGATTCACTCTTTTGTTTCATTTCTATCATTTAAGAGCTTAGAAACAAACTATTTTCAGATTGATATTTTTATGTAGAAAATAGAAAAAAGTGCCACGGTACAAATAATGAAATTCCTTAGATTTCTTCTGCACTTGATTTAAGTATTATATTTTATATAAATAGAATATCATTGTAGTTGCAACCAAATTAAGTGATTTAAAAGGAAAAGTATTACTGAATAAATTATTGACTTTGTATATAGTAAATTTTTAATCTATTGATGATCAGTATAATTTGTATATTTTACCTTCTTTTTTTTGCATTTCATTTTGCCCTTTTCCATTTCCAGCCATTGCTTCTACGTCAAATGTTGAAACAACAAAATTTCACATTCTTGAATAATTTATTTACAGATGTTCTGCCAGTGATTGTAGGATCCTGAAGAGTCTAATGATATTCCTCTTGTGCATCCATAATAGATTGCATTTTAAAAGGAGATAAGGATTTAACATGATTGCAGATAATTCTCTTACTAATTTACTATAAAAGAATACAATTCCTGTAACATTTATTATACCTTTTCTGGAATAACCTTGTGATTATGATATATGAAGTGTTAATGCATGAGATTGTGTATATAACTGAGGAGGAATACTTTCCTTGTAAATGGCATTGATTATGGATGAGAGTTGACCAGTTATCTTTTTGGTGGTTGCTGATGCTGCAGGTTTACCAAAAAGGAAAATGCTTGAAGCCACCAAGGTTAGTAGCAGTGTTTTTTTTAGTACGACAGGATTATCACTTTCAGTATAACATGTTGTCAGAATTTATCAATATCTGTGCTTCTCTGTAATTCAAAAGGAATCTTCTGTATATATGTTGTATACCTAAATGTATCATATTTCAGTTTTATAAGACAGAAACAAAATTAGATATTCCCTTTTATTCTCCCCTAATAGCATGTTTCTTGATCAATAAGATGATGTGTAATATTCCCATCTAAAGGAGACCCCTGATGGTTAACCCCTTTTCTAGGTGACCTCCACTGGTTATAAGCAAACTCTAATCCAAAATTTTCAGTTTGGATATGTGGCCTTTATCTCTCAGAACGTCATTCCTTTTCATCTCAGTAAAAAATAGAATGAGTTGTTCTTTCCCTTTAATAGTATCCTTTTCTCATAGTTTTACTCCTAAATGGCAGGTTTGTTTGTGATAAAAGTATTATAATATTTATTGAATTTGAAGACTGCATTTGAAATGTTCCTTTTATTTGATAAAAGAAAATCCATAATTAGCTAATACTGCTTAACACTATCATATTGGAAATAGCATTACTGTATTATAACAGCACCTTATTAACCCACTTACGACGGGGGCATTCCAGCCTTGAATGTCCCAATGCCGGTGCGTTCGAATTATTAGGCCTAAATCAATTAAATGGCTGGCACAATACTGTGCCGCCCGGCCACTGGGCTTTTGAATGCGCGGTACAGTACTGTACCACTCGTCCAGAGAGGGTTAAGATTCTGCCAGAAAGTATACAAAATGCATAAAGTTATTATGTATTCCTTAATCAATGAAACTTAGGCTTTTCTTCACTTACTCTATATAAAATTAATTATTCTATATACTGATCATTATATATACCCACAGAACATTTTATATAATTGTGCATGTTCAATTTTGGTGGAAAAATGAGTACATAAAGTTTTGGCATGATTATGATGGTTAATATTGCTACACATTTGTTGAGCCCAATTCATATTGACTTTTATATTTTTTCTGACAATGAGGTTAATTATGTCAATGAAAAATGTAGAGTTTTAAAACTTACTGAAGTGTTTGAATATAGTATATGAAATATGAGGGGCTCATCAACCCACACTCAACTGGGTAGTGGGTGCCTGACAGAAACTGCTGCTCATTTCATTGTATGTATTTACAATTTTTTTTTCCAATGCATCTTTTTGTAATGGGAAATTGCAATAATAACACAAGTGTTTACTAACCCATTGCGTACGGGTGTCATGACATACATGACGTAGGAGCTTTGGCCTGACGATGGGCGTCATGACGTACATGACTTTTGGGGATTTTGGATCACTGTGCCATTTTATTTTGCTATGAAAAAGGAATGAGTGATGATGGCTACTGCAATCATAATTATTATAATTACCGTAATATTGTGCTAGCTTAATGTCCAAAACCTAGATGGCACCACTTTTATCCTAGCACCAGCAGGAGAGAGAGCCTTGAATGGCACCCATCCACGGTCTCTAGCAAGCACTGTCTCTATAGAGCGATGGCACACACTAAGTTGATGAACCCTTGCTCTAAAGTACCGCCGATGAAGGATGTGCAGGCAGAACGAGAAGAGGAAGGTGACTCAATCCATACCCAGTGTCTAAAATGTGCTCCTGTGCCAATATGGATGCCTTTCACTGTGGCACTCACAGTCACAAGCACAGGTTTCATTCCTCTTCCCTACCTCTTCTTATTATCTTTATTGTAGGTGGTTATATGTTTTGTATTCGTTCATGACAGCACAAAAATAGGAAAAAATAAAGTTCCCTTTTGTCCTCCCATAAAACAGCAATACTTCTATCACATTGAGTATAAAGAAAATAATGAGCTAATATGGATAATATACTACAATTTTAGTCAATTGAAGCACTGATAGAGTCTGTCATATGGCACATATGTCTCTAAACTCAATAAAACACACAAAAAAATAAAACACAAAAACTGCTCTAGTTTTACAATGAATGACTGAAAGAGAGTGGGATGATTCAAATTATATTGCTTCAAGCAGTCTCTCTCAAAAATAAAACCTATCCTGGAGGCTGGGCAAGCAAATTTATCTCTGTCTGTAATGGGTTAATCACAGCAACACCTTGCTGAATTTATCTTCTCTCATATTAATCAATGAAATTAATGAAAACAAGAAGCAAGGGTTAGCTATTTTTATAGGGCATGTTCTTGGACCTTACTTAAAGATTTTTGTAAGTTCTAATTAAAATGTACATGAGTTCGAGACTACTATGAGAAGAACCTGTCCGAGTTGGGCTTTTTACATTGAAATGCTTAAAAAAATAAGTCAGTGTTG
>BOPN01004678.1:40623-43123 GCA_017312705.2 Penaeus japonicus
ATCGCAGGCCAATCAATCAGTGACGGAGGCGGCCACACGGAAGGGCGGAGGGTCCTGGGGCGAGCGGTGGCCGGACGTCGCGGAGGCAGCTGCTCATCGCCGCCTCTTCATGGTCTCGAAGCCGCCCAAAGCGTCGGTGAAGGGCTCGGCCGCTTCCGCCGCAGCAGATCGCTTGGCGAGCGTTCGGGAGCGCCCTGGGGCCGCAGCCTCCTCCTCGGCCACGTACGTCACCGGGTAGTCTGCGATGAGGTCACCGCTGCCGGCGCCTCTGCGGCTGCGGGGCCTGAGATCGGTCTCCACGGGCGGCTTCATTTCGACTTCCATGAGGTCACTTCCCTCGAGGTTCCTCTTTGGTCGGCCATCTTGCTGCTGTGGGACCCTCAGCTCGTAAATGCTGGAGTCCATCGCCTGTCCCTGGTCGTTGGGGTCTGCCTTGTGAGTTTCAGCATAAATGATGTCTCCAGCCTGTCGCTTTCTTCTCGTTGACTTCTTGTCGTGTTCACTGGTCTGTGTGGCCTGAGATCCTTCGTCTTCGTCTTTCTTTTTCATGGTGGCAAAGTCTCCGAAGCCGTTTGAAAAGGTGTCGCCATAGAATCCACTCGAATCCATTTCTGGTCGCCGTTTCATGGTGTAGAAACTCCCGAAACCGTTACTGAACGTGTCGCCGTAAAATCCACTGGAGTCCATCTCCGGCCTCCTCTTTTTCATGGTGGAGAAATCCCCGAAGCCCTGGCTGAAGGTGTCTCCGTGGAAGCCGCTGGCGCCCATTCCCAGTCGGCGCTTCTTCATGGTGGAGAAGTCTCCGAAGCCCTGGCTGAAGGTGTCTCCATGGAACCCACTGGCTCCCATGCCGAGTCGCCGCTTCTTCATGGTGGAGAAGTCCCCGAAGCCTTGACTAAAGGTGTCTCCGTAGAAACCGCTGGCATCCATACCCAGGCGCCGTTTCTTCATCGTGGAGAAGTCCCCGAATCCCTCATTAAAGGTGTCTCCGTGAAACCCGCTTGCGCCCATTCCCATTCGGCGCTTCTTCATGGTGGAGAAGTCTCCAAACCCTTGGCTGAATGTATCTCCGTGGAATCCGCTGGCTCCCATGCCCAGACGGCGCTTCTTCATGGTAGAGAAATCGCCGAATCCTTGACTGAAAGTGTCGCCATGGAATCCGCTCGCTCCCATGCCCAGTCGCCGTTTTGCCATGGCAAAGTCTTCGTAGTCTCCGTCATTTGATGCCAAATCCGATTCTTTCCCCGCCGATCCCGAGGGGTCGGCCTCTCTCTTGCCGCGTTTCTTGACGGGTGAGAAGTCGCCGAAATTGTGCGTGAAGATTCCTTCGTGGAAGCCCTGTGCCCCCATCTCGTTCGGTGCTCTCTTCCAGTCGTTCGACGCCACGGAAAGAAGGTAAGGCGTGATGGACCTCTTGAAGCTGTGCATGTATTGGTTGGGTAAGTACATGTCCATGTAAGGATCTTGTTTCTTTATTTCACCGTTGAAGAAGTGTTGTGGGTAGTAGATTTCCCCGAATTCTTCATCTTTTCTGGGCCCACTTGGAATTTCCTGGTACACCGAAGGGTAGTCACTGCTCCGCTTGACTGTCTTCTTGGCATAAACCGCCATGGGGTCGTATCCCGTGCTCTGGAGATAGGCGTCGTAGTCACTCCTTTTCCCCCAGGCAGCTGTAGGATCGTAGTTGAGGGTCTGCATGTACGCCTGATAGCCGTCGTTCCTCTTGGGCTGTCTCTTGCCAAAGGCCATCGTGGGATCGTACGCGAGGCTCTGCATGTAAGCCTCGTACCCGGGGTCGTAGCCGTTCCTCTTCGCCCAGGCATTCATGGGGTTGTATCCCATGGCCGCCATGTACCCGTCGGGGATCTCGGTGGACCTTTTAACTACCGTCTTGGCAGGGGCGTCAGGGTAGTCGATGCTGCCGGCTGCTGGACTGCTAACCTCGTCCAAGGAAGACCGTTTGAAGCCCTCGGGGAACACTCTCGATAAGATGCCTCCTGCCGACGGCGCATCTGGAAATCAGGAGAGGTGTTAGAGGGACCACTGAAGGCGCATCGGATATAATTGATTCGTCGGGAAGTGGCAGACATGCTAAGAATAGTGGAAAAACGGTGATAGCAAAGTTAATGATAAAGATAATGATATTAATTATAATCTTAGTGACAGTACTGATGATTATGATAACGGTAGATATAACAGCAATGATAAGCATAAAAATAATAGTGATAATGGAGACGATAAAAACATTAATAATATGATAATAATGAGAGGTATTATTATCATTAGCAGTATAAAAAAATCATAATTATGATGATGATGGTGATGATGATGATAATAATAATAACGATAGTTATGATAGTAACAACAATAACACCAATGATAATGATAACTATTATCATTTCTATAATTATTTACATCGTTATGACTATCATTATTACCAATATTATAACACTAACAAAAACATCAATGACAAGAATGCTAACACCGCCACCAACAAAAA
>BOPN01004678.1:80623-83408 GCA_017312705.2 Penaeus japonicus
CCGTAAAAAAATATATGGAGCTAAATGAAAGAAAGAAAGCCGAACATGCATTGCGATACGCTACTATCATGGGAAGTAATTAGTAAGATCTATTTGTAGAAATCGTGATGCAGGTCATTATATTTTTTCGATTTCTCTCTCTCTCTCTCTCTCTCTCTCTCTCTCTCTCTCTCTCTCTCTCTCTCTTTCTCTCTCTCTCTTTCCGTCCTTCTACCTTCCTTTCTGTCCCTACTTCTCTCTCACGCACTTTCCCCCTTCTATTTTCCCTTCTTGTTCCTCCTATCGCTTTCTTTTATGATGCGACTCAGGCTTCAGGTTCATCTTCAACCATTCCTCTCGTAAACAAAATAGTATATAAAAAAAAAAATAATAATAAAAATAAAGCACTCTCCCTAAAACATCTTCATGGGATGAGGAATTAAAAGGTTTTCCAGATGCATCCACTGACGAGATAATTCGAGATTGGTTATCACAAGGAAAAAAAAATGGGGAACTATACAATTAAATTCTTCCGATACATTACACCGTATTAATTAGGAAAATGGTTACTGATGCTTGCAACAAGGGGCCAAATTATTCAGGAGTTCATTATCTCATTGAAACTAGCTCCTCCCTCCCTGCCTCACCTCCCTCCCTCCCTCCCCCTGAGCCTTCTCATTGATTACCACAACAAGTAATTAGTAACATGGACGTCTATAAGAAATGTGATCCTCGTATCCTCGTTAATACCAGGATCATGTAACGGATCATTATCAGACGAAGGAGAGAGAAAGGAAAAAAAAAAAAAGAGAGTGATTCAGATTCCCTATTTCTCAGTATTTCCCTTTGATTCGGTTTCGGGGATTTTGATTTTTTCTGATCACTGAGGTTCATTTCTTCTGGATTATTCGCCATGGGAATGTAAATAAGGATTGTTTATACTCACACACACACAGACACACACACACACACACAGACACACACACACACACACACACATATATACAGTATATATATATATATATATATATATATATATATATATATATATACATATACACACATATATGACTGTATATATGTATAAATGTAAAAGAACAAATGACTAATTGATGTATAAGATATACAATTCCATGAAAAAACTATATCTCGAGGTACCATTTAATAAAAGCCGACGAAAAAATAGATCCCATCAATTTCATCTCACACACATATACATATATATCCATACTCATTCCTCCCATCCAATATTTCCCTTCCATTTTTCCCCCTTTCGCAAATCACATGATCGCACCCGTAGAAAGAGGCAGAGGGTTGGAATCTTTACAGAAATAGGAAAAGGATTTTGAAAGCTAAACAACGAAGGATTAGCTGCGTTCGCTACCTACAGGGGGTTGGGATGTGGGGGGGGGGGGGGAGATAAAAGGAAAGGAAAAAGGATAAAGGAAAGAAGAGAATAAGAAGAAAACAAGGAGACAGAGAAGGAGATAGCCCTTTAGAACGAGGGGGAAAAGGAAGTGGTTGAACACGCTTTGATGGGCGTGAGGGCATGGGGCTTCAAAAGAGATTCAAAATAGGGTTCGGTATGAAAAGATGTTAAAGCAAATGATAAGAATGCGAAAATAACAAAAATAAAAAGAATTACCGGTAAGAAATTATATCAAAGCCAATAAGAAAAAGAACAACTAAACTCTGGATGAATCACTAGAAGGGGGGGGGGATGAGAGAGAGAGATGAGGAAAGAGAATCGAAAGAAAATAAGACGATGGAGAAAGGGGAAAGGGGAATGAGGTCAAGAGAAAGAGAGGAAGAAAGGGGAACTAGACACGAGTTGATGGAGGGGGGTGGGAAGGGGTTTAAAACGGGGTCAAAGGGTGTTCAAAAGGTTATTGGAGTAATTGGGAGGCTAAAGCATTGGCGGCAGTTCAGCGTGAGAGAGGTTTAAGTGAGAGAAAGAGAGAGAGAGAGAGAGAGAGAGAGAGAGAGAGAGAGAGAGAGAGAGAGAGAGAGAGAGAGAGAGAGAGAGAGAGAGAGAGAGAGAGAGAGAGAGAGAGAGAGAGAGAGAGAGAGAGAGAGAGAGAGAGAGAGGGAGAGAGAGAGAGAGAGAGAAAGAGAAAGAGAGAGAGATAAAGAGAGAGAAAGAGGGAGAGAGAGAGAGAGAGAAAGAGAGAGAGAGAGAGAGAGAGAGAGAGAGAGAGAGAGAGAGAGAGAGAGAGAGAGAGAGAGAATGAGAGAGAAAGAGAGACAGCTCAAGTCAAAGTCTCCAGGAATTTTCCACAGGACCGACCAGCCTTCCTCTGCGGCTGAGATCTACAGATTAAGAAAGCTTGAGACCGGGATCCATGTAAAAGCACGCATGTAGGTGAAAGCTTCCTTGCTCTCTCCGCCCGTTTCTCCCCTTTATTCCGCCTCTTTCTCTCTCTTTCCCTTTCTCTATCTATCTATCTACCCATCTCTCTCTTTATAGATCTATATGTCTAGCTATATGTTACTCTCTCTATCTCTTTTTCTATCTCCTATCTCCCATGTCCATCTGGCTAGTTCTCTCTCTCTCTATCTCATTCTTTCTTTCTTTCTTTCTATCTGTTTATCTAAATCTTCCTTAATTTAACTATTTATATCTTTTTTTCTCTCTGCTTCTCTCTTTCTCTCTCTCTCTCTCTCTCTCTCTCTCCCTCTCTCCCCCCCTCTCTCTCTCTTCTCTCTCTCTCTCTCTCTCTCTCTCTCTCTCTCTCTCTCGCTCTCTCTTCTCTCTCTCTCTCTCTCTCTCTCTCTCTCTCTCTCTCTCTCTCTCTCTCTCTCTCTT
>BOPN01004679.1:15000-17500 GCA_017312705.2 Penaeus japonicus
CATAACTCTCATTATAATCATCAATACTATCATGGTTATTATCATCCTTATTACAAATATTCCTATTATCACTAATATCCTTACTATTATTATTATCGATAATATTGTTGTAATCATAATTATTATCATTTTTATTATCACTTTTATCATTGATATAATTTTCATCATCATCATTATCATTACCATCATTATTACCATTGTCATTACCATTATTATTTGTTAATGGCATTGTACTATTGCATTATAATTGTCGTCATCATCATTATTATCATATTATTATCATCCTTATCACTACCATTATAACGATAATAATTATCATCATTGTCATTATTATTTTTTGCCACTATCATCATCTTTATTTTTCACCATTATTTTCACTATTATTACAATTATTGTCATTACTATTATCATTATCATCATTTTTTTTTATTCTTATCATTATCATCACCAGTATCATTGTTATAATCCTTGTTGCTATCAATATTATCATTATTATTATCATTACCAATATCATTAAAATCATTATTATCATTTTGTTTAACTATCATTATGTCTATGTGTTTTTGTGCTTGTGTATGTATCCTGTTGTGCTATCACTATTATCATTATTATCATCATTACTAATCATTATATTTTTGTTTAACTATTATTGTGTCTATTTGTTTATGTGCTTGTGTATGTATCCTTTTGTGCTATCACTATTATCATTATTATCATCATCACTAATTATTACACTTTTGTTTAACTATCATTGTGTCTATGTGTTTTTGTGCTTGTGTATGTATCCTTTTGGAATGCGAGTATGTGTGTTTATGTGCACTTTCCATGCACGCCCACGGAGAGGAAATAAGCGACAACCAACGCTTTCCACATTTTCCTTCCAAGAGAGAAAAAAAAAGTGCTTACCAATACATCAAAACAAGTCAAATTTCCTCTTTCCATTATTGTTTCTCAGAACCCCGAAGAGACAAGACAAACAGTAAAAAAAAAAAAAAAAAAAACGCACAAATATGGACTGAAAATGAAAGCAAGAATAAAAGTCAATATATAGTAAATATTTATATTTTTACCTTCTATTTTTGTTCTTATTTATCATTGTTCTTTTTTTCTTCTTCTTCTTTTTTCTTTTTTTTCTTTTTTTTTTTTTTTTTTGACTGGGCTAGAGATTATTTTTATTTTAATATTCAATGGAAAGTAAAATGAGATCCTTGTCAAAAGCAGGAAGGTCGGTTTTCCCCTTGATTTCTAAATGGGATTGGACTTATTGGTCGTTCATTGCCTGAATTCAGAAATGTCAGGTCTGTAAGATCTATGTAAGTCTTTCATCCTCTTTTTCTCTCTTCCCTTTTCACTCTCTGTCTGTCTATCTATCCAGCTATCTTTATGTATCCGTATAATCATCTACCTATTTCTACCTCTCTTTACTTACAATATTTTTATTTATACTTTCCTCTGTCGATCTATCTATTCATCTCAAAATCTATATCTATCTAAGTATTTATTGGTCTGTCTGGCTGGTTGTATATATCTTTGTTTGTTTCTGTCTCTCTTAACTTCCCTCTCTCCCTCGTTGTCCTCACCCCTTCTCTCTCTCTCTCTCTCTCTCTCTCTCTCTCTCTCTCTCTCTCTCTCTCTCTCTCTCTCTCTCTCTCTCTCTCTCTCTCTCTAGCTCTCTTTCACTATGTGTATGTCACCCCTCCTCTACCCTACTTTCCTTTTATTTATATAACATAACATACGCTGCGTTATCCACAAGAATAACCACGTCTCTAACAACATTTACAGCATTTTCCACCACATATGCTTTTATTCCCAATCACATAAACAGATTTGTACGAACATAAAAACAAAAACAGCCAATGCACCTCAAAATATTTTATGAACCATTTCCTCGCGAACAACACTAGTTTAACACAAGGAACTGCGTGTATCTAATGTCCTGTCGGCTCCCCCAAAATAGTAGTGAAATGTGGAACTGCCCCCGTAGATTTTCAACTCGGTCTCGAACGACGTTGTTTTCCTGCTGATGGCTTCCTCTCCTTGTTTGCGTACGTGGGGCATCCAGGCCTTACGTACCGTCTATTTTTGCCCTTTTTTTAGTGTCCTTTGGCTTGTTACCTTCTTGTTTTTATTCATGTTTTGCTTCTTTTATTGTCTATATTATATTGTATATCTATGATTCCATTTGATGTACGACCTTTTTCTTTTATCAGGATGCAGTTTGTATCCCGGAGAACAAAGGCAGCACTGAAAAACAGTATTCAAAACAGTTTCTGAAAAAGAAAGGAGGGTATAATATAGAAAAGAAGAATTGAGACAGAGAGGGAAAAATAAAGGGAAAAGTTGAGTGAGAGAATGAGAAAGAATAGAGAGAGAGAGAGTCAGAGAGAGAGAGAGGGGAGGGAGAAGCGGTAAGGGATAGAGTGAGAAATACAGTAAAGAGAAACAGACAGAGAAAGAGAGAGGGGTGGAGGGAGGGAGACTGAGAAGAAAAAAATAA
>BOPN01004679.1:42500-47500 GCA_017312705.2 Penaeus japonicus
ATATATATATATATATATATACATAAATATGTATATGTATATGTATGTATGTACACATATATGTATGTTGTATATATATATATATATATATATATATATATATATATATATATGTGTGTGTGTGTGTGTGTGTGTGTGTGTGTGTGTGTGTGTGTGTGTGTGTGTGTGTGTGTGTGTGTGTGTGAGAGAGAGAGATAGAGAGTGTATGTATGTGTGTGTGTATGTGTGTATGTATATATATGTGCGTGCGTGTACGACCATACATATCTGTATATCCACATACCCACGTATATCATACACCACCGCATTGTACGGACACCAAAAAGACGTCAGCATTCCGGGGAAAATAAATGCCGTTTTTCCCCGCGCTGAATGGCCGTTTGTCATCGGATTCCCGTCGATCCATCTCCAACAGGCGAGTTTGAAGAGGAAAAATACAAAGGGAAAAAGTGCGTGTTGACTTTCGAGTAGCGTCGCCATCTGTTCAATTCCCTATATCAACGCGTAGGTAATAGAGCGGCCATCTAACTGTATAGCTATATCTAACTGTGTCTATTTTTTTTTTTTTTTTTTTTTTTTTTTTTTTCATGTCTCTCTCTCTACTTCTTACTCTATCTAGTTGTTTCTTTACCTTTCGATCTGGATATATGTCTATCTACCAATCTATCTATTTAATTCTCTTTCTCTCTCTATTTATCTATCTATCTCTCTATCTCTCTATCTATCTATCTATCTATCTATATATATATATATATATATATATATATATATGTGTGTGTGTGTGTGTGTGTGTGTGTGTGTGTATTACAATATATCTTTCCACACACACGCACGTTTCGCTATTTTGATTTAGATCATTCTCGGTTGCAGGGTTATAGGCACTAAAGAGAGAAGGGAGATCGAAAGAGAGAGAGGGAGAGAGAGAGAGAGAGAGAGAGGAGAAAGAGAGAGAGAGAGATAAAGAGAGATAGAAAGCGAGAAAGGATAAAACAAAAAGAAGAGAAGAGAAATAAGAGCAAGAGAAAGCGAGAGAGAGAGAGAGAAGTAATAAAGAGAAAAGGAACAAGAAGATAAAGAACATCCTTAGAGGGAAAAAAATAAGAAAAAGGTGGAAAACTCTACGGACTAGATTTCACCTTTCACCAGTCTCCGTTTTCCTCTTAAATGGAAACAGAAATGCAAAGAGGCTCTTTTAAGGGGGGACGCAAATATTCACGAGATATTTTCCTCTTCTTAGCCGTCGTTTTGGCTTCCCTTGAAAACCCAGGCGGGCGGGATATTGCAAATTCATAGCCGATAAAAAAGTGGTCCGATTCCTTTTATATGTGGAGGTATAGATAAGATATTTCTACTTGCATTCAACCCAAAAAAGTACTGTTGTTTTTTTTATCAGTCTGTGATAACGGGACAGAGAACTTATCTTTTTTTTATTCTATTTTAAAAGTTGTTAATGTATTCACGGAAATAAAACATCCTGATATACATCACTAAAAAGAAAAAAATCATGAAGTAATCCTGAAAATTAATATTCATGAAGGACTATCAGCACAGCCACGCGGTTATCAAAAATTCATCTGCATTGAGCAACATTTTTTATAATGTCTTTACTCTAATTTACACGAAAAGAGAAAAAAAAAATAAAGTTAAGCAGAAAGAATAAGGAAATCGTTTTAATTTTCTCAGTGACATATTTATTTTTCCAACGAAAAATAGACCTGTTTTTTATATGTATTTAGTATGATATGCTAATCTCTATAATTCTTTATTTTCTGCGATCTATTTTTCGTCATAGCAACACATAATGTTTTTAAAATGTATCCCTAAGAGCTTAGACATGTCTGTACATGTGGGAGTCAGTTGGTCGATGGTTAAGTGTCCAGCTGTCAATCCTCCTCATTCACTTATTCAAAATTATTCATAATAAAGGACTCTAGACTCATTTCCAGCCGCTCTCAACCCTCATTTTCTCTCCCATTTATCCCCAAAATATACAACCCATAATACAAAACAACCCCATAACCCAAATTCAAACCAAAATCTCAGATTTACTTTACAGAAGAAACCCTACCCACATCTCAGCATCGGCTTAGTTACCCCTTCATCTTTCAAAGAAAACGGGAATACCATTGCGTCACTTCCCCTATACTTCACGTCTGGAATACTTTCTCAAAGAAGATGAGAGTAAGAGATATTGAAATCCTGTATGCAAGGGAAGCGAACTGGGAAACCAGGTCGCTCTGAGACAAATCTAACACGCGGCTTTAACAGATGTGATTTTTATTTCTTTTTATTGCTCGTTCTGTCTGTCTCTGTGTCTGTTTCTGTCTATTTCTCTCTTTCTCTGTCTCTATCTCTCTCTTTCTGTCTCTATCTCTTTCTTTCTGTCTCTGTCTATCTTTGTCGCTTTCTCTCTGTCTCTCTCTCTCTCTCTCTCTCTCTCTCTCTCTCTCTATCTATCTATCTATCTATCTATCTACCTACCTATCTATCTATCTATCTCTTTCTCCCGCTCTCCCTCCCTCCCTCCCCCATCCCCTCTTTCTCCCTCTCTCCATCCTCCCCTCCCCTCCCCTCCCCTCCCCTCCATCCCCTCCCTTCCCCTCTCCATCCTCCCCTCCCCTACCCCCATACCTCCCTTTCCTTCCCCTTTTTAGAATCAAAATCCGATATTTTTTCCTGCAACTTTTTCACGACGTCCTCTAAACAACACATCTTTTCCCCTTCGATTCTCATGGCCTTCCTCTAACAGGAACTAGAGAACAGGAATCACTATTTATCTTCGCTCACAATTTTTTTTTTCTGGAAACTAACTTTGGCATCGCGGTGTGATGTGTGAAAGGTATTCTGCGCTTGTCATTTTTTTTTTTTTTTTTTTATTGATTATGTGTGTGTATACTTGTTTGATATTTTTTTTAGTATTATTTTGATAATTTGTTGATATATCTGTCTATCTTATTTGTTTGTTTGTATATATTTTTATTGATTCTGTGTGTGATTATGATTCATTTGTTGGATTTTTTTTTTCAATAGTTTGATCATTTGCTGGTGTATCTGTCTATCTTATTTGTTTGTTTGTATATATTTTTATTAATTTGTCTATATATATCATAAGTTTATTGGACTTCTGGATTTGTCTGCGTAAATTGTATATTTATTGACAATCTTTAATGTTTAATGTAAGAAGGCAAAAAATAGGTTACTAGATTTTTGAACTATATAAATATTTGCAAATGTATATTTATATTCTTAATAATCTATCTACCTATCTATCTATTTTCCTCTTTTTCCTCTTCTTGTTCTCTTTCACATTTCTTGTTTCTTGTCCTTCTCTTCTCTTTTCGTAATATTTTTCACTTTTCTCTCTCTCTCTCTGTTAATTATTTAAAACATGTAATTAATAATCTAACAACAGAATCCCTAGCATTGACTACAACTCACATACACGTAAACACAAATTTACGCACACACAAGTAAACACACGAGCAGAATACACACACACACACACACACACACACACACACACATACACGCACAGCACACACACAAACATACACGGGCAAAACAAACAGACAAACGCAATCAAACACACACATAAACAAACAAACAAACACAAACACACACAGACAAATAAACAAACCCCCAAAACACCCACAGACAAACAAACAAACAAAGAAACACATCCCATCACAATCCGATTCAACAAAAACATAAGAATAAAAATATTTATAGAGAATTTACACAGAAGAACGAGCAGTTATGGCAATTTATATCAGTATATTGACCCACCTACACCTGTTTTGCATTTTTATAGCCTTAGATGAACAATTTTCTTAGATTTTCTCGTCTCAACATGTTTGAAACAGGTTGGCGTGGCTCCTAAGACAGACATTTCAATTTTTAGGTCCAAATGCGTTCTTTTTTTCTTTTTTTCGTTCTTTTTTCGTTTTCTTCGTTTTTTATCGTGATATTTCGTAATCGTGTTCGAAAGCCATTGAGGAATTTATGAACCGTTGATGAAAATGGATTTGGTGATTCTTGGAAGAAAAAAAGAAGAAATATAGAGATTGTGTTTCCCGAAGCGTTTTTTTTTCATATATTTCTCTCTTTATGTTTTTTATTTTTGTCATTGTTATCATCGTTATCATTATCATCAGAATTGTTTATCGCTGTTATCACTATCATTATCATTATTATGTCATTATTATTACTATTATCATTAGTAGTAGTAGTTGTAGTATCATTATCATAATCATTAGTTCTAGTATCATTATTATCATTATTATTATTATTTATCATTATCATCATCGTTATCAGTATTATTATTATAATTATCTCTGTTATCATTCTCATTACTATCACCTTTATCATTATCATTATCATTATTGATGTTGTTATTATCATTACAGCTGTTATCATTATTATCATTATCATCATAAGGATCATTATATTACCATCGTTATGATTATCATCATAAATATTTGTGTTACTATCATTATCATTATTGATATTAGTAGTAGTAATGGTGCTGTGGTTATCATTATCATTATCATTATCATCATTAGCTTTATCATTCCTATTATCATTATTATGATTATCATGAATGTTATCATTACTATTATCATAATCATCAGTATCGTTATCATTATCATTGTCATAATCATCATTATTATTATCGTTATTATCATTATTATCATTATTATTATCATTATTATCATTATCATTGTTATAATTTTTATTATTATTATCATTATTATCATTATCAATATTGTATGTGTGTGTGTCTGTGTGTGTGTATGTGTATGTGTGTGTATGTGTCTGTGTGTGTGTATGTATATGTGCGTGTATGTGTCTGTGTGTGTGTGCGTGTGTATGCGTGTGTGTGCGTATGTGTAATGTGTGCGCGATTGTGTGCGTGTGCCCGCATAATTGCATCTGAGATTGCTTAATTTGTCCAGTGCTGCATTCAATTCGCACCTCGGTTTTTCATTGTCAAGAGAGGA
>BOPN01004679.1:75000-77500 GCA_017312705.2 Penaeus japonicus
CCCCTACTTCATTTCTTCCTTGGTCCTTCATTTCTATCGTTCCCCTTTTCGCTATATTCTCACCTCCTCCTCTTCCCTCTCCTCTTCTCCTCTCTCTTCCTCTTCCTCCTCCTCCTCTCTCTCTTCGTCTTCCTCCTCCTCTCTCTCTTTCTCCTCCTCCTCCTCTCTCTCTCTCTCTCTCTCCCATCTCTTCCCCTCTCCTATACCCTTCCTTTACCCTCCTCCTTCTTTCTTCCCGTCTCCTCTTCTTCCTTTTTTTTTCTCCATCTCCCTTCCTCGTCTCCTCTCTCTAATATCCTTCCTCTCCCTCTCTCCCCTCTGCTTGCAGAAACGTGCTTGCAAGAGAATCTCCCTGGATGGAGGCTTCCTTTGACGTGCTAAACGCCCTGTTGCATAATGTTGCTCGATGCAGGAAACACGACATCATCGGGGGTACAAAGGGCCTTTGAATTTGATCGCTTGCATTGCGGGTTTCAAACTGCTGATAATTACCTCTTCTGTTTTTTTTTGTTTTTGTTTTGCTTTCTAAATAGGTTGATAGAGTGAGTGGGTGAGAGAGAGAGAGAGAGAAAGGAAGAGTGAGAGAATGAGAAAGAGGAAGGAAGAGTGAAAGAGAGAGAGATAGAGTGTGTGAGTAAGAGGACATAGAGGGTGATAAGGAGAAATGAGTGAGAAAAAGTGTATGAGAGAGAGAGTGAGACAGACAGACAGAGAAATAGTAAGACAGAGAGAGAGAGAGAGTAAGATAGACGAAGAGAGAGAAACAGACAGACAGAGACAGAGAAAAAAAGAGAGTGAGACAGAGAACGAGAATAATAGCTGACTTAAGAGAGAGACACAGAAAGAGAGAGATATAATAGACAGAGAGATAATCCCATTCCCTTAACCCATTCCCCTCTCCTTACCCTCATCCCCTCTCCCTCTCCCCCCTTAAACCCACACTCCCCCAAACCCAGAACACTCAGCCTTAATTAAGAACATCCCCGTCATTAACAGATGTCATTATCATCAGCATCTCGGAGATGAAACGTCGCCAACAGCATCCCAGTCGCGGCGTCTGGAGATTGGCCTTTTCAGAAAGACAATCCGCAGGTTGATGGAGCCGGGTTGTTCCTAGTCGCTCTGGAGTCTCGATTTGGCTGGCAAGCTTTTTTCTGGTCTGGTTTTGTTTGTTTTTGTTTTGTTTGTTTTTGTTTTGTTTTTGTTTGTTTTCAGAAATACAATCCGCAGGTTGATGGAGCCGGGTTGGTCCTAGTCGCTCTGTGGTCTCGATTCGTCTGGCAGGGTTGAGAATGGGTGTCTTTTTCCTTTTTTTTCTGGTCTGTCTGTCTATCTTTCTGTCTGTCTGTCTGTCTGTCTGTCTGTCTGTCTGTCTGTCTGTCTGTCTGTCTGTCTGTCTGTCTGTCTGTCTGTCTGTCTGTCTGTCTGTCTGTCTGTCTGTCTGTCTGTCTGTCTGTCTGTCTGTCTGTCTGTCTGTCTGTCTGTCTGTCTGTCTGTCTGTCTGTCTGTCTGTCTGTCTGTCTGTCTGTCTGTCTGTCTGTCTGTCTGTCTGTCTGTCTGTCTGTCTGTCTGTCTGTCTGTCTGTCTGTCTGTCTGTCTGTCTGTCTGTCTGTCTGTCTGTCTGTCTGTCTGTCTGTCTGTCTGTCTGTCTGTCTGTCTGTCTGTCTGTCTGTCTGTCTGTCTGTCTGTCTGTCTGTCTGTCTGTCTGTCTGTCTGTCTGTCTGTCTGTCTGTCTGTCTGTCTGTCTGTCTGTCTGTCTGTCTGTCTGTCTGTCTGTCTGTCTGTCTGTCTGTCTGTCTGTCTGTCTGTCTGTCTGTCTGTCTGTCTGTCTGTCTGTCTGTCTGTCTGTCTGTCTGTCTGTCTGTCTGTCTGTCTGTCTGTCTGTCTGTCTGTCTGTCTGTCTGTCTGTCTGTCTGTCTGTCTGTCTGTCTGTCTGTCTGTCTGTCTGTCTGTCTGTCTGTCTGTCTGTCTGTCTGTCTGTCTGTCTGTCTGTCTGTCTGTCTGTCTGTCTGTCTGTCTGTCTGTCTGTCTGTCTGTCTGTCTGTCTGTCTGTCTGTCTGTCTGTCTGTCTGTCTGTCTGTCTGTCTGTCTGTCTGTCTGTCTGTCTGTCTGTCTGTCTGTCTGTCTGTCTGTCTGTCTGTCTGTCTGTCTGTCTGTCTGTCTGTCTGTCTGTCTGTCTGTCTGTCTGTCTGTCTGTCTGTCTGTCTGTCTGTCTGTCTGTCTGTCTGTCTGTCTGTCTGTCTGTCTGTCTGTCTGTCTGTCTGTCTGTCTGTCTGTCTGTCTGTCTGTCTGTCTGTCTGTCTGTCTGTCTGTCTGTCTGTCTGTCTGTCTGTCTGTCTGTCTGTCTGTCTGTCTGTCTGTCTGTCTGTCTGTCTGTCTGTCTGTCTGTCTGTCTGTCTGTCTGTCTGTCTGTCTGTCTGTCTGTCTGTCTGTCTGTCTGTCTGTCTGTCTGTCTGTCTGTCTGTCTGTCTGTCTGTCTGTCTGTCTGTCTGTCTGTCTG
>BOPN01004679.1:82500-85000 GCA_017312705.2 Penaeus japonicus
CGAAACAGATATTCGAATCTCTGACGTATTTTTTTAATATACTTTATATCAGACACGCTAAGGGAAGCTAACACACGCACATATACATACCTACATGGAACTCAAGAACTCAAGAACTCAAGCCACCTTGTCTGATTGATGCTGATGCTCTCACTAGCCCCCCCCCCTCCCCTAAAAAAAAAAAAGGGCATCCCTACTTGCCTGATGAAGTCCCTCTCCCTTCTCTCTCTCCGCGAGGGTCAGTGATGGACTGTTTCAACTATGCATCTGTTTACCATTGTTTTTTCGTACTGCATCGTTACCCTCCTCTACAAAGAGAGCATCAATTATAGCAAGGAGAGGGGTGATGCAGCTACTTCTGTGTCCCTTGCCTAGTATCGACTACAGTACGTGTGTGTGAGAGAGAGAGAGAGAGAGAGGGAGGGAGAGAGAGAGAGAGAGAGAGAGAGAGAGAGAGAGAGAGAGAAAGAGTGAGAGAGAGAAAAGCGGCATAACTGAATTTCTATTTATATATTTATATATATTCAGAGGAAACCGTTCATCTGTAGACATTTCCCGGGAAAAGTAATTTGTTTAGAAGTTAGTATAAAATAAATCCCTTCAAATTTGAAAGACAGTGGAATGATAACTTAACATCCGGATCTATTGTACAGAGTTCTATTGATTGTTTACAACCGGATCCCAGCGGTCAGATGGCCGACACTGGCTTTAGCAACCGCAACTCATCCATAACAAGAAAGAGAGAATAAAAATAATCTAAAACAACAGCAACAACACATCAGTGTATTCATCTCACACTCTCATTCTCACGTGTATTCATATCTCAGATTTGACGTCATTCCAACACTGATAAAGCTCACGATGCAAGAAAGGATGCTGTTGGCACCAGGCGGTGTTGTCGTCAGAATTACAGAACTTTGCGCTTTTTTCTGCGCATGTCAAACAAAAAAAAAAAGAAAGAGAAAAAGAAAGAAAGAAAGAAAGAAAGAAAGAAAGAAAGAAAGAAAGAAAGAAGAAAAGAAAGAAGTAGAAGAAGAAGAAGAAGGTAGTGATCCGCATTCTGGCGTTGGCAAATCGTAATACGTTTTTTTTTTTCTTTTCTTTTCTTTTATCTATTATCTTCCCTCTTACATTGTTATTGTCGTTTTTTTTTCCCTTTAGCTTTGGTTTGCTTTTTCTTCTAACCTTTTGGTATCTGTCTTCATTTTCTCCCTTTCTTTCAATCTCCCTTTCTGACCATTCCCTCGTCGCGAACACGAAAGAACATCTATTCAACCACACACATGGGCGAAGCCAGTGGAAAATGTGGGAAAGACGTTAAATTACTAAGTTAACGATAAAGTTAGAATTAATAAAGTAAAAAGCGTCAAAATAATATACGTCTAAGTATATAAAGGCGTCAGAGTAAATGTATGGTTGAATAGTTGTGTGGATGTATAGCTCTGTGGTTGCGTGGTAGTGTAGTTGTTTGGCTCTGTAGTTGTGTGGTTATGTAGTTGTGTGGTTGTGTACGTAGTTGCTTATTTATGTGGTTGTGTATTTGTGTAGATGTTTATTTGTGTAGATGTGTGGTTATGTAGTTGTGTGGTTGTGTAGTTCTGTGTTTGTGTAGTTGTGATGGTTTCCTAGTGGGTGGTAGAAGTTGGAGTGAATTGTATAAGATCTGTAGTTTTGGGGGAAAGAAAGAGTGAGAGAGGAAAAAGGGAAGGGAGAGAGAGAGGGGAGGGGGAAGTTGAGAAAGAGAGAGATTGGATGGGCTCTCTCTCTCTCTCTCTCTCTCTCTCTCTCTCTCTCTCTCTCTCTCTTTCTCTTTCTCTCTCTCTCTCTCTCTCTCTCTCTTTCTCTTTCTCTCTCTCTCCTGTCCCTATTTCAAGACGACGTCCAAATTCATGATACCCACACCGCGATGCACGTACAATTTACATATCCTAAACGTCCCTTGTAATTACTTTGCTTGGCGGAGGGAGAGAGAAAGATAGAATGAAAGAGAGAGAGCATGCAACCACACAACTACACAACCACGCAACCACAAAACTATACAACCACACAACTAGATGACCTCACCCAAATCCGTCTGTCAAGATAACAGTTCGACAGTGGCTGCCGATCGGAACAGACAGACTCCCCTCTTCAGTCTGCCCTTTGCGGGGAGGACTTGTACCAGATTATCGGCTTTACTCACAGGATGGAGTAGGGCCGGCCGAAGTCTAAGTCCCGCGCGCGTTGTCACCGTGATTCCCCATCAGGATAGCCAATTGAATCACTATCTAGCCGTGCTTCCTCACCCAATAAAGCCGGAACAGCTGATCGCTAGTTTCCCTCTTCCGTCCAGGTATTTGTGAGGTGCCCTGAATAATCCAGGCAGAGTAACTAACCCATTATGTTCTCTCTCTCCTCTCTCTCTTTCATTTTGTCTCTCTACCTTTTTCTTTCTCTACTTCTCCCTACTTTTCTTTCTCTCTCTCTCGCTCTCTCTCTCGTTCTCTCGCGCTCTCTCTCT
>BOPN01004680.1:0-5000 GCA_017312705.2 Penaeus japonicus
TGCATATATACATATGTATATATATGTATATATACATATATATATATGAATGCGTGTGGCTATATGTACATCACCTTTTGTTTATTCTTTAAAAAAAGGTTTCAAACATTTATTCATTTTATCATTCAGTTATTTCAAACGCCGGATGACCGAGAAACAGATCTGTGTTGACATACGAAATATCAAAGGTTATGACAAAGCCAAATGATGCCAAATATGCAACCGATAACAGAACCATAACAAAAATTCCATCGAAATAAATGAACAGAATTCCTATAAATATCAGACATTCAATTAACGTTCTCACATAACTCAAATGGATGTTTTAAAGTTAATTCTAGAAGTCTGTCACCATCAGGCTGACATTGACGTCAGGACTTTATGCAAGCCAGCTGATATCTGAGATAAAACTCGACCGTGGAATTTCCTCATGCAATTTGACCAATACGGCGAGGCGTCCCCGTTGTGTTTGCTTTTCGTACGCTGCGAATGGACGTCGCGGGAATAACAATTTGGCACAGAGGGAATGTTTGGCGAACTTTGCGCCGTTCTCTCGTGGTTCGAGATTTAAAGGAGGGCTCGTGGTATTGTGGTGGAGGAAAAAGGACATTTAGGTTGCATGGAAATTGTTGTGTGTGTGTTTGTCATATGTATATATGTATATATGTATATATGTATATATGTATATATGTATATATATATATATATATATGTATATATATATATAATATATATATATTCATACATGCATACATACATATATATATATATATATATATATATATATATATAGATACATATATATACATATATATATATATATATATATATATATATATATATATATATATATATATATATATATATATATATATGCATATATACGTCTATGCATATATGTATATATATATATATATATATATATATATATATATATATATATATATATATATATATATATACATATACATATATATATATATATGTATATATATATATACACACACACACACACACATATATATATATATAGCACACACAACCCCTTCCCCTTCATTTGCATATGCCTCCTTCATATCCCTCCCCCTTTTCAGGCAGAAATTCAATTTTTTATTCCCTCCTGACTTCGAAACATTTCACCCCATATCATGTACTCAAATACAATGCAATAATACCACTTATCTAATACCTACCCTGAATAAGACAGAAAAAAAGCCCCTTTAAGTAAATTCCATCCCCGCCCTCCAACCACGCCACGCGGGAGTGGGTGGGAGACATTGGTATGCATTGTCTGGTTTCTTTATTTTTAGGGAAATTCTAAACCGAATTTTGTGCGAAATGTTAGTCGACGTGAAAATGTTTTTTTTTTTTTTTTCTCGAAAGTTGTACTCATCGGAAAATGTTTGTTTTTTCGGAAACCGTGATGATAATGATGATGATTATGAGGATGATAATAATGAGGATGATTGTGGGGATGATGATGATGATGAGGATGAATGATAATTATGATAATGATGATTTTTATGGTGGTGATGATGATGATTATGGTGAAGAGGATGAGGAGGATAATGATAATTATGGTGGTGATATATATATATATATATATATATACATATACATATATATATATATATATATATATATATATATATATATATATATATATATATATATATATATATATATATATATATATATATATATATATATATATATATATATATTTATGTATACATATATATATATATATATATATATATATATATATATATATATATATATATATATATACACAATTGATAATAATAATGATAATAATAATAATGATAACGCGACGGATAACAAATACACCATTCCGTAAAACTCAATAACATTAGGATAATCAGCTGATCATCCCGTCAGTTATTTCATGTCTTGAATAACAAGCAAAATGCCTGCCACAAGAACCTCTTTGATCTACGCCGTGGCTTCGAAGGCACAGGCGAAAAGTCGAAGGGAAGAAAGCTTGTACTGGCGAAGGAAAAACCAATATCCAAGGACTGAATCGGGAGAAGGGTACCTGAAGAGAGAGGGAGGGAGGATGGGAGGGAGGGGTGGAGGAAGGGAGGGAAGGAGGGAGGAAGGGAGGATGGAGGAAGGGTGGGAGGGAAGGAGGAAGGGAGGGAGTGAAGGAGGGGTGGAGGAAGGGAGGGAGTGAAGGAGTGGTGGAGGAAGGGAAAGAGGGATGGAGGAAGGGAGGGAGTGAAGGAGGGGTGGAGGAAGGGAGGGAGGAGGGAAGGAGGGATGGAGGAAGGGAGGGAGGGAAGGAGGAGGGGAGGGAGGGATGGAGGAAGGGAGGGAGGGAAAGAGGGATGGAGGAAGGGAAAGAGGGATGGATGAAAGGAGGGAGGGTAGGACGGATAGAGGAAGGGAGGGAGGGAAGGAGGGATGAAGGAAGGGAGGGAGTGAAGGAAGGGAAGGAGGGAGGGAAGAAGGGGTGAAGAAAGCGTCAACATAACAGATACAAGAAATAATCTACCTAATAGCATTTACTATCACAATTATCTAGGTTATTGTGATGTATAAATTGCAGTATATCATTATTAACTAGATTTTGTAAGAAATATAGGTTAAAAATAGAAAATAATATATTCAGTGCCTTTTTTCATTAGATATTGGAGTTTCGTCAACAAATAATGGAGTGTTGTTTATCTGGAATATCATAGACATAAACTTGATAACATCATTAACACTCAAACCAATTAGCATTATCATACTGTATGTCTGGATTGATTTTATCACTCTGTTTTGTATAAAAGTTTCCGCTACCATTCCCATAAAGGATGAAGTCGTCACTGTAGGAATTGATTAATCATTTGAAAGCATCTGTTCGGTTGCTAAATGCTAGATATCAGTATTTTAATCCTTATTATCATTATTTGTGTATGATAAAAAAAAAAAAAGATAAAACATATTTAATATCCTTAAAATCAATCAATTAATCGGAGCACAGGGGAAACGAGGTAGTGTTTTTACGTGAAGATTAAGACAAACGAAAGAAAAAATTGCGAGTATACCTGACGGTCAGTTAAGTTTGGTTACCAGTACAGCTGAAAAGAACATGTATTTTAGGTCGTTATTTTGTGAGTAGTTCCTGTTTGTACTCATTGACTAATATGAGGAGAGCAAAAGCAATTATCTATCAGCAAACGATTGTGAAAACTTGCTGACTATCAGTGTGTGAGGATAATAAATAGATAATAGATAAAGATAGGTAATATATTCCTCTGAAAGCCCGGAAGAGGATAAAAAAAATTAAAGTTATGAGGCATAATTGGAATCAGAGTAATTTTACACCATATACATCGACACCCCTGTAATTTCTTCCTGGCTGGCTAAATTCCTTCTTGCTTATCCTTTTCAATTTACTTCCTCCTTAAGTTTTAAGATTACCCGAAGTATCATGATGGATTTTCAGTGAGATTAAAGTTTTAAGTGTTTCCGTGTAGCGTTAGATAACCAGTTCTTTAATAATACCATGACTTTCTCGCGTGGCCTAAACTACTGGTTCGCTGTATATACAAAGCAATTACATTACTTGTCATTTTTTCCATGTATTATTCCTGAGGTTTGTTCTCAGTAGATCTGTTTACTTCTAGTCATTCTACTGGCATTTGTGAATGTCTCTACACAATTATCGTAATTAAGGGGTAGTTACGGAAAAAAATGTCATGACTGCCTATCATGCAGACGCACATGAACATACATAGACACACACACGCGCGCACACACACACCTACATACACAAGCCCAAAAACACACACACAAACCTACATACACGCCAAAACACATACACAAGCCCACACACATACACAACATACACACACAATATGTAGTAAAGGAATGATGGTGTAAATTTTTTGATTGATATTATTAATAATTTCAAATACTACATATGAAACTGACACAGGGGTACCAGGGGCAACATTCATATCATTATACTAATTGAGGCTTTACGTAGTTTAATAACCCTGTTTTGATTATTATCCTGTTTATACTAGACAGATTTTCTATAAATGCGGCCTTTGGGGTTATTACTACTATCATTATAATTATTACTATTATTACTATTATTGTTGTAATCATTGTCATTATCATTACTGTTATCATTATCTTCATCAGAATAAGAAACATCTCTTCTTTCGCTTTGTTACTCTCTTTTCCCGCTCTTCCTATTTTTTTTTTTTTTTTTCTTTTACGATTTTCTCTTTCATCTAAATTTCATTCCATTATTACGTATCCAAATAATTAAAACGTGGGTTATTTTACCGTAGAGTTTTTAAAACCAATCTATTACAGCGCTTTTCATCCTTTTCCACACGTAAGAACCCGTATGCGGGTGTTATTTACTTCATGTAACTAAAACCTCTATGCAACAAATTTTCGTAAAACGCGAATGATAATATGCCACGGAACCTACGAAACGGAACCCTGGGGAGATACAATGATTTGTCGCAATGTCCTCTGTAATTAAAAAAAATCCTCGAAAGAGAAAATTAATTTTGATTAACATATTTTCTAATTAATTTTACGATTCTATGCCAAAATACATTTTACTTATTTTAAAGTCATCGCTTTCCGCTAGTTTTTTCTAATTGATTTTACGATTTTATGTCAAAATACATTTTACTTATTTAAAGTCACGTTTTTCGCTAGTATTCACCCAGTTTTGAGGATCCCTCTGTTATTAAATGATACTTAGGTGGCATTCCAGACCTACAAATGTGTCATTCATCGCCCAGGACACAATAGATCTTGAAACCAGTATGAAACCATAATCACTGTTGCTAGAAACATTATTGTTATAATGATAGTGATAATTAAGATAATGATGATCATATCAACGATAATAACAGTAGTAATAATAATAATGATGATGATAACAATGATAATGACGATCATGATACTTATTACCGTTATTATCATTATTATTATAATTATTATTATCATCCATTAATACA
>BOPN01004680.1:10000-15000 GCA_017312705.2 Penaeus japonicus
GTCAGCTGGATTGGGAGGGCCGAGACCCGCTTATATACCAATACTCTTGAGATATTGGTGTGATGTCGATCGAGTGTATGAACCACTCGACGGCGGCTGATAACCTTATGCCTTTGGGATATTCAATTTCGTACATGGAAATGATGTAGGCCTATAGACATGCAGTCTAACATACATACAAAGGATGACCGCAGGAACAAGGGCTGAATCAGGTCACAGAAGGATGTTTAAGGTCAATTAATTTAGGGAAACTATCTATCTATATACCTATACACACACATATATATAGCACACACAACCCTTTCCCCTTCATTTGCATATGCCTCCTTCATATCCCTACCCTTTTTCAGGCAGAAATTCAATTCTTTATTCCCTCCTGACCTCGAAACATTTCACCCCATATCATGTACTCAAAAACAATGCAATGATACCACTTATCTAATGTCTACCCTGAATAAGACAGAAAAAAAGACCCTTTAAGTAAATTGATATTCCGTCCCCGCCCTCCAACCACACCACACGGGAGTGGGTGGGAGACATTGGTATGCGTTGTCTGGTTCCTATATTTTTAGGGAAATTCTAAACCGAATTTTGTGCGAAATGTTAGTCGACGTGAAAATATGATATTGTGTTTTTTTTCTCTCGAAAGTTGTACTCATCGGAAAATGTTTGATTTTTTTTTTTAATCGTGATGATGATTATGATGATGATGATAATGATGATGGTGATTGTGGTGATGATGAGGATGATGAATGATAGTTATGTTAATGCTAATGATTATGGTGATGACGATGAGGAGGATAATAATAATTATGGTGGTGATGATTATGGTGGTGATGATGATTATGGTGATATTGATGATGATGATTATGGTGATTAGGGGGAGGATTATGATAATGATGATTATGGTAATGATGATGGTAATGAGGATGATAATGATTATGGTGATGATGATAATAATGACGATGATGATGATGATAATTATAATGATAACAAAAATAACTGTAACAAGCTTAATAGCATTAACAAGAATAATAATCAGATGCAATGAAATAAGAAAATGTACTTTCAGCGTTATATATGTTTTGTTTTGTTTTTTTTCTTTTCATAAAAAAATAAAAAAATTAAAAAAAAAATATATACATATATATATATATATATATATATATATATATACCTATATCTATATCTACCTACCTATCTATCTATCTATCTATATACCTATACACACACATATATATAGCACACACAACCCTTTCCCCTTCATTTGCATATGCCTCCTTCATATCCCTACCCTTTTTCAGGCAGAAATTCAATTCTTTATTCCCTCCTGACCTCGAAACATTTCACCCCATATCATGTACTCAAACACAATGCAATGATACCACTTATCTAATCCCTACCCTGAATAAGACAGAAAAAAAGCCCCTTTAAGTAAACTGATATTCCGTCCCCGCCCTCCAACCACGCCACACGGGAGTGGGTGGGAGACTTTGGTATGCATTGTCTGGTTCCTTTATTTTTAGGGAAATTCTAAACCGAATTTTGTGCGAAATGTTACTCGACGTGAAAATGTGATATTGTTTTTCTTTTCGAAAGTTGTACTCATCGGAAAATGTTTGTTTTTTTGGAAATCGTGAGGATAATGATGATGATTATGAGGATGATAATAATGAGAATGATTGTGGTGATGATGATGATGATGAATGATAGTTATGTTAATGCTAATGATTATGGTGATGACGATGAGGAGGATAATAATAATTATGGTTGTGATGATTATGGTGAGGATGACGATTATGGTGATAATGACGATGATGATTATGGAGATGAGGAGGAGGATTATGATGATGATGATTATGGTAATGATGATGGTGATGAGGATGATCATGATTATGGTGATGATGATAATGTTGGTGATGATGAAGGTAATTATGATTATAATTAACCAAAAATAATTGTAACAATCTTAACAGCATTAACAATAATAGTTATCAGATGCAATGAAATAAGAAAATGTACTCTCAGTGTCATATGTTTTTTTATTTCTCTTAAAAGAAAAAGAAAAGAAAAAAAGAAAGAAAGAAAAAAAATATATATATACAATAATAATAATAAAAACGAGGCAGATAACAAATACGCCATTCCGTAAAACTCAATAACATTAGGATAATCAGCTGATCATCCCGTCACATCAGTTATTTCATGTCTTGAATAACAAGCAAAATGCCTGCCACAAGAACCTCTTTGATCTATGCCGTGGCTTCTAAGGCATAGGCGAAAAGTCGAAGGGAAGAGAGCTTGTACTGGCGAAGGAAAAACCAATATCCAAGGACTGAATCGGGAGAAGGGTACCTGAAGAGAGAGGAAGGGAGGGAGGGAAGGGAGGGAGAGAAGGACGGATGGAGGAAGTGATGGAGGGATGGAGGAAGGGATGGAGGGAAGGAGGGAGGGAGGAAGGGAGGAAGGAAGTGATGGAGGAAGGGAGGGTTGGAGGAAGGGAGGGAGGGAAAGAGGGATGAAGGGAGTGAAGGAGGGAAGGGTGGGTGGAGGAAGGGAGGGAGGGATGGAGGAAGGGAGGGAGGGATGGGGGAAGGGAGGGAGGGAGGAAGGGAAGGAGGGATGGAGGAAGGGAGGGAGTGAAAGAGGGATGGAGGAAGGGAGGGAGGAGGGAAGGAGGGATGGGGGAAGGGAAGGAGTGAAGGAGGGATGGAGCAAGGGAGGGAGTGAAGGAGGGATGGAGCAAGGGAGGGAGTGAAGGAGGGATGGAGGAAGGGGGGAAGGGAAGGAGGGATGGAGGAAGGAACGGAAGGAGAGAGGGAGGAAGGGGTGAAGAAAGCGTTAACATGACAGATACAGAAATAATCTGCCTAATAGGATTTACTATAACAATTATCTAGGTTATTATGATGTATATATCGCAGTATATCATTATTAATTAGATTTTATAAGAAATATAGGTTTGAAATATATGTATATATTATATATATATATATATATATATATATATATATATATATATATATATATATATATATATATATATATATATATATATATATATATATATATATATATATATATATATATATATATTATATATATATTCAGTGCCTTTTATCATCAGATATTGGAGTTTCGTCAACAAATAATGGAATGTTGTTTATCTGGAATATCATAGACACAAACTTAATAACATCACTAACAATCAGACCAATTAGCATTATCATACTGTATGTCTAGATTAATATTATCACTTTGTTTTGTATAAAAGTTTCCGCTACCATTCCCATAAAGGATGAAGTCGTCACTGTAGGAATTGATTAATAATTTGACAGCATCTGTTCGGTTGCCAAATGTTAGATAAAAATATTTTAATCCTTATTAATATTATTTATGTAAGATCAAAATTGAAAAAAAAAGTTAATGATTATTTATATGATTGATATTTATAGTCTTGAAATCAATCAATTAATCGGATGAGCGCCTTTGCCAGTTAGGTACAGAATAAGGCTAAACAAAAACAAAGATAAATAGTTGTTGATATGTATAGGTTGCCGATTGCTCTTCAAAAGTGTCATACTCATTATGTTGACAGGTATCGACAAAGTGTAACCTGACATAAAGGTGTCAATAATACTACTGATATCTACCAAATAGTAAGACAGACAGACAGACCGTATCCATTGAAGCAGGAAGCACAGGGGAAACGAGGTAGTGCTGCCACGTGAAGATTAAGACAAACGAAAGAGAAATTTGTGAGTATATCTGACGGTCAGTTAAGTTTGGTTACCAGAACAGCTAATAAGAACATTTATTTTAGGTAGGTAGTTCCTGTTTGTTCTCTTTGATATGTAATAGGATTGCCAAAGCAATCATCTATCAGCAAACGATTGTGAAAACTTGCTGAACATCAGTGCGCGAGGATAGTATATAAATGATGGATAATAATAGATAACATATTCCTCTGAAAGCCCGGAAGAAGCTTAAAGCTTAAAGTTATGAGGCATAATTGGAATCAGAATAATGAACATCGACGCCCCTGTAATTTCTTCCTGGCTGGCTAAGTTCCTTCTTGCTTATCCTTTTCAATTTACTTCCTCCTTAAGTTTTGAGATTACCCAAAGTATCACGATCGATTTTCAATGAGATTAAAGTTTTAAGTATTTCCGTGAAGCGTTAGATAACCAGTTCTTCAATAATACCATGACTTTCTCGCTGGTTCGCTGTATATACAAAACAATCACATTACTAGTCATTTTTCCATTTATTATTCCTGAGGTTTGCTCTCAGTCGATGCGTTTACTTCTAGTCATTCTACTGGCATTTGTGAATGTCTCTACACAATCATCGTAATTAAGGTGTAGTTACGGAAAAAATTGTCATGACTACCTATCATGCAGACGCACATGAACATACGTAGACACACACACACACGCGCGTGCGCGCAAACACGCATACGCACACACACACCTACAATAATTGTAGGTCTTACATATACGCCAAAACACATACACAAGCCCAAACACACACACAACACAGACACACACACACACACACATGACCACGCACACCACACACAATATGTAGTAAAGGAATGATGGTGTAACTTTTTTGATAGATAATATTACTAATTTCAAATACAACATATGAAAGTGACACATGGGTACCAGAGGCAACGTTCATATCATTATACTAATTGAGGCTTTACGTACTTTAATGACCCTGTTTTGATTATTATCCTGTTTATACTAGACACCTTTTCTAAAAATGCGGCCTTTGGGGTTATTAACATTATCATCAAAATTATTATTATCATTATTATTGTTATTATTATTACTGTTATTGTTGTAATCATTATCACTATCATTATTGTTATCATTATCCTCATCAGAATAAGAAAGATATTTTCTTTCTTTTTGTTACTCTCTTTTCCCGCTCCTCCTATTTTTTCTTTTACGATTTTCTCTTTCATCCCGCTATATTTTCATCATTAGTCA
>BOPN01004680.1:27500-30000 GCA_017312705.2 Penaeus japonicus
GTCACACTCATTATGTTGACAGGTATCGACAAAGTGTAACCTGACATAAAGGTGTCAATACTACTACTGACATCTACTCAATAGTAAGACAGACAGACCGTATCCATTGAAGCAGGAAGCACAGGGGGAACGAGGTAGTGTTGCCACGTGAAGATTAAGACAAACGAAAGAGAAATTTGCGAGTATGCCTGACGGTCAGTTAAGTTTGGTTACCAGAACAGCTGATAAGAGCATTTATTTTAGGTCGTTATTTTGTGAGTAGCTCCTGTTTGTTCTCTTTGACTGGTATGAGGATTGCCAAAGCAATCATCTATCAGCAAACTATTGTGGTAACTTGCTGACTATCAGTGTGCGAAGATAATAAATAGATAAAAGATAATAATAGATAACATATTCCTCTGAAAGCCCGGAAGAGGCTTAAAGCTTAAAGTCATGAGGCATAATTGGAATCAGAATAATTCTACCCCGTATACATCGAAGCCCCTGTAATTTCTTCCTGGCTGGCGAAATTCCTTCTTGCTTATCCTTTTCAATTTACTTCCTCCTTAAGTTTTGAGATTACCCAAAGTATCACGATCGATTTTCAGGGAGATTAAAGTTTTAAGTGTTTCCGTGAAGCGATAGATAACCAGTTCTTCAATAATACCATGACTTTCTCGCGTGGCCTTAACTACTGGTTCGCTGTATATATAAAGCAATTACATTACTAGTCATTTTTCCATTTATTATTCCTGAGGTTTGTTCTCAGTCGATGCGTTTACTTCTAGTCATTCTACTGGCATTTGTGAATGTCTCTACACAATTATCGTAATTAAGTGGTAGTTATAGAAAAAAATGTCATGACTACCTATCATGCAGACGCACATGAACATACATAGACACACACACGCGCGCACACACCTACCTACATATACGCCAAAACACATACACAAGCCCACACACATACACAACATACACACACAATATGTAGTAAAGGAATGAATGTGTAAATTTTTTGATTGATAATATTACTAATTTCAAATACTACATATGAAACTGACACATGGGTACCAGAGGGAACGTTCATATCATTATACTAACTGAGGCTTTACGTAGTTTAATAACCCTGTTTTGATTATTATCCTTTTTATACCAGACAGCTTTTCTATAAATGCGGCCTTTGGGGTTTTTAAAACTATCATTATAATTATTACCATTATTACTATTATTGTTGTAATCATTATCATTATCATTACTGTTACCATTATCTTCATCAGAATAAGAAACATCTCTTCTTTCGCTTTGTTACTCTCTTTTCCCGCTCTTCCTACTTTTTTCTTTTACGATTTTCTCTTTCATCTAAATTTCATTCCATTATTACGTATCGAAATAAGTGAAACGTGGGTTACTTTACCGTAGAGTTTTATAAAAAATGTATTACAGTGATTTTCATCCTTTTCCACACGTAAGAACCCGTATGCGGGTGTTATTTGGAACTTTAACCTCTATGCAGCAAATTTTCGTAAAACACGAATGATAATATGCCACGGAACCTACGAAACGGAACCCTGGGGAGATACAATGATTTGTCGCAATGTCCTCTGTAATTTAAAAAAATTCTCGAAAGAGAAAATTAATTTTGATTAACATATTTTCTAATTAATTTTACGATTCTATGCCAAAATACATTTTACTTATTTTAAAGTCATCGCTTTCCGCTAGTTTTTTCTAATTGATTTTACGATTTTATGTCAAAATACATTTTACTTATTTTAAAGTCATTGCTTTTCGCTAGTATTCACCCGTTTTGAGGATCCTTCTGTTATTAAATGATACTTAGGGTAGTATTCCAGACCTACAAATGTGTGTCATTCATCGCCCAGGACACAATAGATCTTGAAACCAGTATGAAACCAGTTATAATCATAATCACTGTTGCTAGTAACATTATTGTTATAATGATAGTGATAATTAAGATAATGATGATCATATCAACGATAATAACAGTAGTAATAATAATAATGATGATGATAACAATGATAATGACGATCATGATACTTATTACCGTTATTATCATTATTATAATTATTATTATCATCCGTTAATACAATTGTTCCCATAATTATCATAAGTATCATGATAATTGTCATCACCATTATGATGATGATAATCATCATTATGATTAGTACTATTGTGTTTGTACATTTATTCACTTATTTATTACTTTTATTCATAAAAAAAAAAAAAACGTAAATTAATATTTTCCCATGTAATTTCGCATGATCTGGATATCATTAACTTTAAACCAAATCGTCTTTCTTTCTTCTTTTTTTCTTTTTTTATTGTGACATTTGTGAATTCTCTTGCCATTCTCTGTATATATTTTGATATTGACTTGGCTGAATATGGAAAGCACTTACCGATATGTTTGAAATTGGGTACACCTTTTCAATTAAGTCTATATGTGAATTTTAAAAGCAATTGTACATAACGCTTTCGAAGCAGAAACTTCAATAGAGAA
>BOPN01004680.1:40000-42500 GCA_017312705.2 Penaeus japonicus
GAGAGGGAGAGAGAGAGGGGTTGGGGGGAGAAGAAGGTAGCGATATGTAGCAGGAAAGAGAGAAGGAAAGGGAGAGAAAGAGAGAGGAAGGGATAGATAGATAGATAGATAGAGAGAGAGAGAGAGAGAGAGAGAGGGAGGGAGGGAGGGAGAGAGAGAGAGAGAGACAGAGATAGAGAAAAATTAGAGAAGAAAGAGAAAGACAAAGAGAGAGAGGGGGGGGGGGTAAAAGGGAACATATAACATCGAAAGAGAGGCCAAACAAATTCTAAAATAATCACAGACCATTGTTGACTGTGTAAATTGTGTGAATGAATATCCAGTCACAAAAAAACATCAATAAGTATGGATGTGGAAACAAGAATGCTATTTAGTATTAATACTCCTAATCGTACATAACAGCTAACTTTACCTACGATTACTTTTGTGTACTTTAATTCGTCATTTCTGATTAAACTGAGACTCACATTTACCTAACAAATAAAAACATTTTTGATATTCTTTGTTGTTAGTATGACCCTCCCTCTTTCAGCTATTTACAGCAGATACAGAAAATGTAATTAAACGGTTTCGTTGTAATATCCTTTCATTAATTTTGATGAAGATAACATTGAAAGATAATAATTACATGTTTTGCATTGTAATGTTATTTACTTTCACTTATGCTTCTCCTGCTCGTGACATAATGAACGGAAATGTTTAAGTTAATACATCATTATCTTAAATTTTCTTTGATATTAGTTGCTCTGTCTCCTCTTTCAGTGTTATATTTTCCCTTTCTCTCTCTCTCTCTCTCTCTCTCTCTCTCTCTCTCTCTCTCTCTCTCTCTCTCTCTCTTTGTCTCTCTCTCTATCTCTTTGTCTATCTCTATCTCGTTCTCTATCTCTCTTCCAAAACTCTTTCTTTCCTTTCTTGTCTCTTTTCTCCGCCTCTTTCTCTTTTTCTCTCTCTCTCTTTCTGCGTCACCTTTTCTCTTTCTCGCTCTCCATTCCTCCCTCCCTTTCTCCTACTCTCTCTTACCTTTCTATCTCTCCTCATTATCTACTTTGATGATGATTATGAATAGGAATAGTGATAAAACAATATACAAAACAATAATTATATAGAGCTTATTTACACTCTATCAGCATATCAAACTAAAGTTATTTTAGCTATTAAGAACTAACTCAGATTCTACCAGCTATTTATATCTGACTCATGCTCTTTCTGCTATTTCGAGCTTATGTAGTCTTTTCACTCACTTAGAGCTTATCTATGTTGTATCAACTATTTGGAACTAACCTATTGAATTATGCTCTGTGACATAATTCACGAAAACCAATGGAAAAAAATATGTTTAATAATCAAATGCATGATATTTCCGCTGTGGTAATTAGTTCATAAAATTCATATGAAGCTGGGATAAAGGTTATTTATTTATTTTTATTTATCATTGTTGTTATATCATTCATCAATATTTTTACTACTACTATCATTATTGTTGTGATCATTATTATCATTGTTATCATGATTATCATTATTGTTATTATTATCATAATTATCATTATTGTTATTATTATCATAATTATCATTATTGTTATTATTATTATAATTATCATTATTGTTATTATTATAATAATTATCATTATTGTTATTATTGTTATTATCATTATTGTTATTATCATTTTTATTCTTTATCATTGTTGTTACCCTCGTTATAATCATTATCATTATTATCATGATGCTTGTTATTACTACAATTATCATCATTATTATCGTCATCGTTATTGTTACTATAATCATTACTATCACTATCATTATGTTTATGATAAACATTGTTATTATTATCATTATCATTATTGCTCTCATTATCACTATTACTATCATCATTATCATTATTATTATCATCCTCATTATTGTCATTATTTGAACATGTGTATGTTGATCCTCTATAAATGAGCGACGGAGGAAAACAGAACAAATATACTAAACTCACAAATGAAAACAATTGCAACAGAAACTTCGAGGTTGAGTAATGAAACAACTTAAACAAATACAAGAAGCATAAGCATTAGAATGAACTAAATCAAGCTTAATCAAACGACGAGAAGAGATACTCGAAAAAAAAAAATCGTGACAAATAGGTTTGAAGGACATACTAAAGAGATAGTGAAGAGGAGATGATAAAGACAAAGAAGGAAATTAAGGTCACGATAAGTGTGAGACAAGAGATGAAAGAATCGAGATGAAAATAGGTTTCGTGAAAAAGGAAAGGATTACTAAGACAGTGGGAGTTAAAGGTGTAAAGGGAAAGGGTGATGAAGGAAGATAGAGAGAGAAGGAGAGAGAGAGAGGTGGGGAGGGATATCTAGAGGGAAAAAGAGAAGGAGAGGGAGAGAGAGAGGGGTTGGAGGGAGAAGGAGGTAGCGATATGTAGCAGGAAAGAGAGAAGGAAAGGGAGAGAAAGAGAGAGGAAGGGATAGATAGATAGATAGAGAGAGAGAGATAGAGAGAGATGAGA
>BOPN01004680.1:75000-77500 GCA_017312705.2 Penaeus japonicus
TTTTAAAATTCATGTATGGTAATTAGTAAGAAACTATAGCAAGATGTCTTAAGTAAAGTGTTACCGATAATTCTAATCAATTTTATATATATACTATATCTTATTAATTCTCCAAAATGGGTATAAAATGCCCGAATTAAGTGCTGAAGCTACACAAAAACTTCAGTTCAGTGTTCCAGGGTAAACTAATTTAGTTTATATGGAGTTTGCTTGTTCATTTCGTATAGCCCTTCGTTTCCACCGAAAGCTTTGGCTTGCATTAGCTTTTATCGTTGGCGAATTATCAATATATGTGGACTGGAAATAGTAATGATGCTTCTAACAATAATGATGATAATAGGAATAACAAATTTGGTTATCATTATTATCATAGTTATCATAAGCACCATAATTATTGCCATAACTGCGAGATTAGCTTGGATGATTTTGTTGTAATTGGACATGTAAACATGAATGTTGTTTTTCCGTGAAGGGTATTACGCCGTGTGTGTGGGGGCAGGTGTGTCAATGTAACCGGGTAGGTACACGATGATCCGACTCGCGAGGTATGGGTAGACCGTACCTGATTGGTCGGTGTGCAGGGGCAATTTCCGCCCGAGGCTCGCCCTCCCATCGGTGCATGGTAGCGACCCCTCGCAGCTCAGCTCACTTGTGATTGGTCGAGGTCTGGTATTGAGGAACGAGGGTTCTAGGAGCTGGCACGAAGGCCAGCTACAAAAAGCGCAATTTTGGAAAAAAAAAATACTCGGATTTTTGGACCAGCACCTCACCTGAGCTACCAGCACCTGCTCCAGCCTACCTGTTCCAGCCTACCTGCTCCAGCTGAAGCTATCTAGAAGCTTCCAAGGAAGAAGAAGAAGAAGAATCTACAGGAACTCTTTCGAGGAAGAGTTATAATCTACATTGCTAAGTGGGTAACACTTATAGCAAGAAGAAAAAATTACCTGGATTACCTGACTTAATCCCAAGAGGGCACCACTTATGCCAAGGAGTTGACATCTTGAAGGAGTTGGCATAAAAAGAGATCCCTTCATAGTAAGGGTTTGACACTCGGCTCTCTCGAGCCAAGCACCTCGGTGCTACAAGAGATCCTTGTAGGCACACACCTGTCCCCCCCTGTCCTTTACCACCACTTTCGGCGTTAGGATAACACCGTTTGTTTCCGAAGGCGAACCCTGCGGTTTACCCGGCGAAGGCCGGGGTCTCAAAGGGGTCCCTTAGTTGGGATACTGGAGGAAACACTCGGAGGTTGCCACCTTGGTTAGGCTTAGGGAACGGCGGCAGGCCACTCTAACACTCCTGCCAACTCTAGCTAGACACCGTCTACATAGCCAACCTGGTTAGGCTCCTCAGAGATAAGAGGAGGTTGTCAGAGATAGGACTTAATCTGACAACTCAGGCAGGACTTGGACTTTTTGCAGTGGTAGAATCGAGCGTTTGGAACCATGGCTTCGACCACCAAGATTAAAGTAAACCTAGATGGCATCCCGACTTTGACTCGAAAGCAGGAACTGAACTCTCTGATGTTTGGAAATGGCATCCATTTCTTGAGAATCATTGATTAAAGAAATGCAGCTACCCAACAACCTGGCTGTCAAAACCCTGATTGCCTTAATGCACGCTCACCTGGCCAACCTTGCACAACCAGGCTGTTTTGCAGAACAAGCAAAGCTAGCCTTGAGGCGAAATAAACTTCCTGAGATGGACCTTCCAAATGACGTGAATTCGACAGGCATCCTGAGGGTTATGCTCCCTACAGAACCTACAGAAACCCCCAAAGAAAACACAGAAGCAACTGAAGAAGAAATGCCAGAACTGCCAGTTCTTGAAGATGAAATACCGCCACTGGAAGAGCCCTCTGCACCAGTAACCCAGCATGTGAGGGTGCTATCCCCACACAGGGGAAGAAGGTCAGGGAAGCAAAAGGCAAAGCTATAGGAGTCATCCTGTACACTGCCGAGAAAAACATTACAAACGGCAATATTGATGATGACGTTGCAGAATACATAAAAAATGGCAGGATGAAATACTCCTACAATAATCAGAAGCTGAAATCTGACGAATGTGCCAGTATCATCGATAGGAGAATTAGGGCAGCCTCCCTAAATCTCGTTGGTGTGGCTATCACTTACCTCGACCCTGAGAACTACAGGAAGAGGAGGAATGACTATGATGAGTCCCAAGAGAGGCATGAAGATGGACCTGCAGCCAAATCTAAGTGAATCACTCCATCACTGTAGTACAGCAGAACGTCCTCAAGTGGACTATGGTTCGGAGGAACGAACTGTCGGGCATGTCGGTGACTCCTAGCTAAAGGGGGGGAGAGGCGTAGGATGGCTGAGAAGAAGGTTAGTTTGGAAGTGGAAAATAAGTTGGAGATCGAAAGTCGGGGGGCGATACCCCATGCTTGTTTCGTTTGTTTTCGTGGCTTCCAAGCAGCGCATCGGTGGTTTGGGTGGAGGTCAGAAGCCCCTTCGTGGCCTTAGTGTTTATTTTGGAG
>BOPN01004680.1:85000-105000 GCA_017312705.2 Penaeus japonicus
GTTCATGCACGTTCTACATTGCAGCTGTTCATGCACGTTCTACATTGCAGCTGTTCATTCACGTTCTACATTGCAGCTGTTCATACACATTCTAAATTGCAGCTGTTCATTCACGTTCTAAATTGCAGCTGTCCATGCACGTTCTGCATTGCAGCTGTTCATGCACGTTCTACATTGCAGCTGTTCATGCACATTCTAAATTGCAGCTGTTCATTCACGTTCTACATTGCAGCTGTTCATGCACATTCTAAATTGCAGCTGTTCATTCACATTCTAAATTGCAGCTGTTCATGCACGTTCTACATTGCAGCTGTTCATGCACATTCTAAATTGCAGTTGTTCATTCACGTTCTACATTCCAGCTGTTCATGCACGTTCTGCATTGCAGCTGTTCATGCACGTTCTACATTGCAGCTGTTCATTCACGTTCTACATTGCAGCTGTTCATGCACATTCTAATTGCAACAGTTGTTCATTCTAGTTAAGCTGTTCATGCACGTTCTACATTGCAGCTGTTCATGCACATTCTAAATTGCAGCTGTTCATGCACATTCTAAATTGCAGCTGTTCATGCACGTTCTACATTGCAGCTGTTCATGCACATTCTAAATTGCAGCTGTTCATGCACGTTCTACATTGCAGCTGTTCATGCACATTCTAAATTGCAGTTGTTCATTCACATTCTAAATTGCAGCTGTTCATTCACGTTCTACATTCCAGCTGTTCATGCACATTCTAAATTGCAGCTGTTCATTCACATTCTAAATTGCAGCTGTTCATTCACGTTCTACATTCCAGCTGTTCATGCACATTCTAAATTGCAGTTGTTCATTCACATTCTAAATTGCAGCTGTTCATTCACGTTCTACATTGCAGCTGTTCATGCACATTCTAAATTGCAGCTGTTCATTCACATTCTAAATTGCAGCTGTTCATGCACGTTCTACATTGCAGCTGTTCATGCACATTCTAAATTGCAGCTGTTCATGCACGTTCTACATTGCAGCTGTTCATGCACATTCTAAATTGCAGCTGTTCATTCACATTCTAAATTGCAGCTGTTCATTCACGTTCTACATTGCAGCTGTTCATGCACATTCTAAATTGCAGTTGTTCATTCACGTTCTACATTCCAGCTGTTCATGCACGTTCTGCATTGCAGCTGTTCATGCACGTTCTACATTGCAGCTGTTCATTCACGTTCTACATTGCAGCTGTTCATGCACATTCTGCATTGCAGCTGTTCATGCACGTTCTGCATTGCAGCTGTTCATGCACGTTCTACATTGCAGCTGTTCATTCACGTTCTACATTGCAGCTGTTCATGCACATTCTAAATTGCAGTTGTTCATGCACGTTCTACATTGCAGCTGTTCATTCACGTTCTACATTGCAGCTGTTCATGCACGTTCTACATTGCAGCTGTTCATTCACGTTCTACATTGCAGCTGTTCATTCACGTTCTACATTGCAGCTGTTCATGCACGTTCTACATTGCAGCTGTTCATTCACGTTCTACATTGCAGCTGTTCATTCACGTTCTACATTGCAGCTGTTCGTTAACGTATTTGCAGCTGTTCATTCACGTTCTACATTGCAGCTGTTCATTCACGTTCTACATTGCAGCTGTTCATGCACGTTCTACATTGCAGCTGTTCATTCACTTTCTACATTGCAGCTGTTCATTCACGTTCTACATTGCAGCTGTTCATTCACGTTCTACATTGCAGCTGTTCATTCACTTTCTACATTGCAGCTGTTCATTCACGTTCTACATTGCAGCTGTTCATTCACGTTCTATATTGCAGCTGTTCATTCACGTTCTACATTGCAGCTGTTCATTCACGTTCTACATTGCAGCTGTTCATGCACGTTCTAAATTGCAGTTGTTCATTCACGTTCTACATTGCAGCTGTTCATTCACGTTCTAGATTGCAGTTGTTCATGCACGTTCTACATTGCAGCTGTTCATTCACGTTCTACATTGCAGCTGTTCATGCACGTTCTACATTGCAGCTGTTCATTCACGTTCTACATTGCAGCTGTTCATGCACGTTCTACATTGCAGCTGTTCATGCGTTCACTGATCCTGGTGCTGAATCCACGTCCTGTTTCACCATAATATGCTTTCTCGCATCCGTTGCATGGTATGCAATATAAGGCGCTGTCAGGATTCTTTTCACGTTCTACATTGCAGCTGTTCATGCACGTTCTACATTGCAGCTGTTCATTCACGTTCTACATTGCAGCTGTTCATGCACATTCTAAATCGCAGCTGTTCATTCACGTTCTACATTGCAGCTGTTCATGCACGTCCTACATTGCAGCTGTTCATTCACGTTCGAAATTGCAGCTATTCATGCACATTCTAAATTGCAGCTTTTCATTCACGTTCTACATTGCAGCTGTTCATGCACATTCTAAATTGCAGCTGTTCATGCACGTTCTACATTGCAGCTGTTCATGCACATTCTAAATTGCAGCTTTTCATTCACGTTCTACATTGCAGCTGTTCATGCACGTTCTAAATTGCAGCTGTTCATGCACGTTCTACATTGCAGCTGTTCATGCACATTCTAAATTGCAGCTGTTCATGCACGTTCTACATTGCAGCTGTTCATGCACATTCTAAATTGCAGCTGTTCATGCACATTCTAAATTGCAGCTGTTCATGCACGTTCTACATTGCAGCTGTTCATGCACATTCTACATTGCAGCTGTTCATGCACGTTCTACATTGCAGCTGTTCATTCACGTTCTACATTGCAGCTGTTCATGCACGTTCTACATTGCAGCTGTTCATCCACGTTCCACTTCTCATTCTACCTACATATTCTGCATCGCCGTGAATTTAGAGGCAGAGGTCGACCTCTTGCTGTGTGGCATTGCTCTCTGACGATAGCGATTGGTTAGGGCAGTGGCTGGGCGGCGTTCAAGGCTTTCTTTCTTTCCAGTAGAGAGTGGTGCCATCTATGTTTGTGATTTTTAACTAAACCTTTAGTACGGTAATTGTACTTACTTTAATGGTAATATGCATCTTGTGTAATTAGATGTAATAATTACTTGCAGTATAATTGTAGAAATACAATAATAGAAAACAGCCTGATGGACAAAAAACGAAGTTAATCTGAAAAATATTTAGAACATTTCACAAAATAATACGGATATTTATCTTCTGGATCATTATCACGTCTTAAAACTTTACACGAACAAAGCTTGAAAATAGACACACGTCTGGTACATACCTGTAATCTTTCATACGATAAATATTATCTTACATCAGGTTTATTTTTTACCACTAGTTTCCACTACCCATTAAATAATTCCTTTACGTACAATATGTAATTAACTTCTTGATATTACGTTCCCGGAATCAAGTGATTTTGGAAATGCATCGAAATGTGAGTTATTTTTATTTTCATTCATGTTTTTTACCATCAGTAATAGTAAACTTTAATGTTCAATATATTCCGGTGGAGATAAAATAATGTTAAGCTTTTCGTAATACTGTTATTATTTGAGTAGATTCGATTCATTCTCTTATAAAATGCATTCTCTGACGCACTATGAAGATGACAAACCACAATGTATGAATAATTCATAACGCATATCACACACACACACTCATAATCACAATGAGACACACACACTCATTCGTAATCACAATCAAACGCACACACACACACACACACACACACACGCACGCACACGCACACACTCATAATCACAATCAAACACATACATACACACACATACTCATAATCACAATCAAACACACACACACTCAGCATCACAATCAAATACACACACACACACTCATCACAATCAAACACACACACACACTCATCGTCACAATCAAACACACACAAAAACACAAAAGAAAAAAAATCAATCACATTAGCACATACAATCACACACACACCACAAAAAGGCCATGTAAAAACTAAAAACCGTTGCCACTCCCACGAATGAATCCAAACGACCGAACTGCCCCGTTTCCCTCTTTACCACTTGGACAACCGCAGTGGGCAAAGACCAGCAGTGGGAAGCAGCCAAAGACTAAAGCATCGAACATTCCCGAAGTGGAGTCCTTCTCGATCACACGCCTGTTGCCTTAGTTCGACTCCCAAAGCCGGGCGTTAAATTGCTGCCGACCGTTAGGGAGTAACCGGTGGAATCGACTTGCCGGAATAATGAAGGTATGTATGGTGGAGTAATTGGTAGAAATTGGTTAATTAATGGTGCGATTTGAAGAAATTGATAACTCGATAAATTAGATTGATATATGTAATGACAGTCTCGTGGCATCGCTCCGTTAAATACATAGCTGTGAATAGCTTACGAATTACTGATTGCGTACAAAGCGGGAAGGATGTTTGAAATTATGTTTACAATAAAAGGTTGAAGTACTGTAACTTCATTGCTAATTTACATAATTTAGAGTATTAATACTACATGTAGTCGGACTCGAAGTGAAATTTCTCATTTTGCAACAATTCTTTTGTGTATATATTAGGATGCCGCAGTTTTTCTTTAAAGAAATATGTGACTCGGATCTCGGAAATATTGCAGCACCTCACATATGCAGTATGTATTTGATAAACCCCGGCACAATGTGTAGTTTCCTAATTTACATGCATTACTCTGACAGCCTTTCACTCGTTCTGTTACCATGGGGAAATTACGCGACCATAACTAACACTTGATATCCTCAAAGGGGAAAAATGTAAATATCAAGATATTGAATGTAATCTTAGGTGTTAGCTCTGCGCGTCTTTATAGCAGGCAATATTGATATGATACTGTTAAAGATTCCTTATACGGTTGAAGACCTGGCACTTAGAATAGTTTTAATCTTGTTTGTAAGAAGTTTGAATGGGGATGAAAGGAGGCTGAATTTAAAAAAATGTACTTGTGAAATGATGGATGTTGACAGGTCATCTTATTTGTTTACGATTAATTGGTTCATTAAATGAGTGGTTGATTTACCATTTCAAAGATAAATTATTCGTAAATATGTAAATGTATATACAAAATTTACCTCCCTGACAGGGAATTGAACTAGGGTCCTCTGAAAATCCCGACTTCTAACCATATCTCCACGACGACCACTAAATGAATTGTCTAGCTATATGCCTTACAACCATCATGGAAGTCTATACTCTTAGAGCAGGGTAAATTTTCCGAATAACGCCGCGTTACGAAATACCATAAAAATGGTATCGATGGATTCCTCTCAACCTCTACTATTCATATATATAGTGGAAATAATGTGCGATTCCACCCCTGGACCCCACAATCTGGGTCTCGATAGTAGGGGAGGGCATGAAGTAGATCAGGGAATTGCGGGGTAAAAGATGAATTCCGGCCATAATGACACCACCACTCAATTGAGGGCACTCTATAATTAAACTAGCCCTAAGAGGGGGATTCCCTCCCCTTAACCCCCGCTATTCGGGGCACTTCGTGCAACATGTCTTGTGCAAAATACCTCGATAACCACCATCCTTGCCCTGAAATTCAAGCATGGTTGTTTACATATTTGGTAAATTTTCCGAACAACGCCGCGTTACGAAATACCATAAAAATGGTATCGATGGATTCCTCTCAACCTCTACTATTCATAGCTAGTGAAATTAATGAGCGCTTGCACCCCTGGAGCCCACAATCTGGGTCCCGATAGTAGGGGAGGGCATGAAGTAGATCAGGGAAATTGCGGGGTAAAATATGAATTCCAGCCATATTTCGTATGCAAAATCTTAACCAATTACCTACCTAACTTTGCTTAGGTTTGAAGTTTGCCCTAGCCAAGAGGGGGGCTTAGCCCCCCCCTGGACCCCCCTCCTAGGTCATTGGGTTAAGATTTTGCATACGAAATATGCCCCGAAGTAGGATGAGGTAGCACAAAGTGCCTTAAAAAAAAGACCCAGATTGTGGGGACCAGAGATGGAATCGCGCATGATTTCCAATATATATGAACAGTAGAGGTTGATAGGAATCCATCGATACCATTTTTATGGTATTTCGTAACATTTTACCCCGTAATTTCCCTGCTCTACTTCATGCCCTCCCCTACTATCGGGACCCAGATTGTGGGCTCCAGGGGTGGAAGCGCTCATTAATTTCACTAGCTATGAATAGTAGAGGTTGAGAGGAATCCAATGATACCACTTTTGTGGTATTTCGTAATGCGGCGGCGTTCGGAAAATTTACCACATATTTACTGCTCCTGACGAGCTACTGGACTGGAAACTCTCAATGAATTACCTCCATGCGCAATTATGTTCTATCAATAGATGGCACAATATTCCCCATTGTTTACATTATAATTATAGTGCCCTCTATTGAGTGGTCGTCAATATCGGTCCTAGTTTCCTATCCTGAGGAATACATGCGCTCATGCGCAGTACTTCACACAACATCTAAGTCTCAATTGCTGTCATCATGGCGCACTGTAACGATTATTTGTGGTCGCGACATCTAGATAAGTAGCACGGAGTGCCATGAATAGGGGATCCGTAGGGGGGGAGTAAGGCCCCCTTTAGCTAGGTCTAACTTCAAAACTAGGCAAAGTTAAGTAGGTAATTGGGTTAAGATTTTGCATACGAAATGTGCCCCGAAGTAGCACTAGGTAGCATGAGGTGCCTTGGATAAGGGATACCCAGATTTTGGGGTACAGGGGCGGAATCGCGCATTATATCCACTATACATGAATAGTAGAGGTTGAATGAAATCTATCGATACCACTTTTGTGCTATTTAGTAACGCAACGTTATTCGGAAAATTTTCCAGCCATTTATTCATAGTTCGTTACTCTACTACAACCTTGCCAATGTATTCCCATACTATTATTCCTGGGAATTAGCTCCCCCGCCATGCACGACCATCTAGGCCTAAAGAGTAGAGGGTATAAATTATATAATTGAAAAATGGCGATTTGCATTTATATACGAAGATTGTTAGCTGCCCCCACCCCCCACACACACACCAAGCAAAAAGGTAGTGTGTAAGCTATCTTATGAGGTTCTAGAAATTAAAATTCGATATAACGCTTAGTCTGGGGTGATACGCTACATCCTGCTGTATATACTTACTATAAAGGGTTAGCAGAGTCTACGTCACTCTAGTGCTTAATGGATTTCCTTGAATGGGGCCCAATTTCTGGGTTATAGTTGCATGTAATTCCTAAGTACATTAATAATATGGATGAAGAGAAATCCATCAATAACGCAATCATAGTAATAGGCGATTCGGCACTATTAAGCTGGGTCCACACTTGTTGCAATTACACGTATCGTATCATCGTTGCGTATCGCCCGGTGATAGGCAACGATGATACGATACGGTGCAAAAGTGTATATTGTACCCGTTGCGTATCCGCGTGTCGTATCATCGTTCCGTGATGCAACAGTATCATCCAGTTTCTTCCCTGACACTAGTAGCCATGAGTGCAAGTGTGCAGTTGGCTGCGGCCGCGTATATTTTTATTCATGAATATATATATATCTATATATACATATATAATAATTATATGAAACATAATCACACACTCGTGGCTATCCTCTACAAGACTGAGCTTGCAACGGGAGTCACAGGACGATGCAACGCTCCCCGTCCACATGAGGGTAGATGCGTTGTGTATCATTCCTTTGATGTGACGGCAAAAGACCGACAAATGATGGATCGAGCCCGTTGGGTATCTTTATCGTATTTTGATACGCAACGGTGCAACGCTCTCCCGCCAACACTGTAACGCAACGATACGTGTAAATGCAACAAGTGTGGACGCAGCTTTAGGAGTATTTACCAATGTGATATTAAATTAGGAAGTAAACTAAACTTGATCACTTTGCCAAATATTGACGCTTACCAGAAACTAGACTTGATATTTGAAAATGGCTGGTTATTTTTTCCGCACCTTGTGTTGAAAAGGTGCTCTGGTTTGTATGTTCATTGTAGTCCGATGTCACGAACCACAGAATATTACATATGCTAGAATTTTTAATTCGTTGTATATTCCTAGCTTTACGTTTTCATCAGTTATTTTATCAGATAACTATCAAAGTGGATGTCGTTTATCTTTAACTTAAGGAAGCAAAGTGTCGCCACTCTTTAAACTATAGTAATGAATTGAATAGGTTATTAATCATTATTTACGGTTTATCTTATTTCTCTCTCTGGAAATTTACTGAATATATACAAATAGTCAAGAATTAATTTACTAACCATACTTTATTTTTAGGTCTTTATTCTGATGGCACTAGTTGCAATCTCAAATGCAATGCAACACGACCACCATGACTCTGATGTGAGTACCTTTTCTTGGCTGTAGATAAAAAAAAAAGAAAAAAAAAATATGGCTCTAAATGTAGGTAGTCTTAAGTTCTTCAGTGATGGTTTACTTGTCAATTTCATTTAATGTGCATTATCAAAAATACATTTTATTCGTTATCAAAGCTACTTTAAGAACTTTTTTCTTTCAGATGTCGGGTACTGGGAGAATTTTCGGATTACGAAGTATCTCTGAGACGTGTTTAACGGACTTCCGTGTTTGCACCAGCATTGGGCCGCTTTCTGCAAATTGCTTTGAGAGGCTTATAGATTGTGATAACAGAATAACTATTAGTGCTGGTGGCAATCCTACTCCCGTTGGTGCTGGTGGCAATCCTGCTCCTGGTGGCGCTGGCGGCGCTGGTGGCAATCCTGCTCCTGGCGGCGCTGGTGGCAATCCTGCTCCTGGCGGCGCTGGTGGCAATCCTGCTCCTGGCGGCGCTGGTGGCAATCCTGCTCCTGGCGGCGCTGGTGGCAATCCTGCTCCTGGTGGCGCTGGCGGCGCTGGTGGCAATCCTGCTCCTGGTGGCGCTGGCGGCGCTGGTGGCAATCCTGCTCCTGGTGGCGCTGGCGGCGCTGGTGGCAATCCTGCTCCTGGTGGCGCTGGCGGCGCTGGTGGCAATCCTGCTCCTGGTGGCGCTGGCGGCGCTGGTGGCAATCCTGCTCCTGGTGGCGCTGGCGGCGCTGGTGGCAATCCTGCTCCCGTTGGCGCTGGCGGCGCTGGTGACGGAGCGCCATGAAACATGTAAATTATGAATAGAATAAGCCAAAGTTTGTTCGCATTTCAGAATTTTTAATATAAATCTGAAAGATTAATTGCGCTCTTTTGAATTAGTGTGGAAATTTTTTTTAAGGAAAGGGAAGGTCACTTTCACAAGCTTTTGAAAAGAGAAGGAAAGCCAAATGATCGGCATCCATTTTCGGTAATTATTAATGCACTAATGTTTGGAATAAAAGAGAATTGGCTTTTCACTGGCTTGAACACAATTTTACTAGTCGACTCATGAAGATGTATACAGTAAAATAAATCTAGATATTAATAGTTGATTTTTAACCTACAACGAACCAGATAAGTTGTAGCTAATCGGTGGTTCTTTACCCCCCCACCCCCTCCCCATCACCCTTTACGATCAAGCAATATCAGTACAATCGAGTAGGTTGCGTTTTGTACTTGCATCGTGTCAATGTTCAAACCTGAAGTCCCTTGGCTGAAGCTTAGTGACTTCATTATTACGAAGCTTTGAACGTGGTCTCTAAACTTGTTGGGCAGAGTTTCGAAGACTGAGTCACTCAGTGTGGACTAGATGCGCATAGACAGTGCATGATGACGAAGCCCATTAAGCACTGCTGAGTCATGTGGATCCGACATAAGATTTGCTGTAATAGAATAAGTAAGGACCAAGACTTGTTTCTGTAGTTTAATCTTTAGGGGGACCAGTTTAGTTTCGCATTTTAAAGATTTTGAACTTTTTATTCTTACATGGAAATGTCCGTAGATTTATTTTTGTATTCTAATTATGTGAAAATTAGGGACATGGATTTTACTCGATTTAACATTTTTGACAGGTCGGTATACCTTTCCATGTAAACGCATAATGGTCATGAACTGTGCTTGAACTCGACAAATTTGTGCGTAATTGAGTTTTATGTTTCTAGCAGAAAAGATGTGAAAGATCATTGACATTCAGGCCATAGCTATTCATTGGTTGAACATATTCCAGTAGGGCCCGGAAAAAAGTGCAAGCAAAGGAGTGCATCAGACACGTCCTTATTGTATTTATGAATGAGACGAGACCCGTTCCATTTTAATGAGTCATTGATCAATAGGCAAGGGGGTTTTCGTTACCCATCAAACAAATGGTACTAAATACTCAAAATTGTAACAATTTTCTAATCTAATTGATCCCCCCTGCGTATAGTGTACACATAAAATCTAGTACAGAAGACTAAGGGGAAGTGGGCATACTTATAAAAAGTTTAGTGACTGGAACTTATCGTGATTGTGATATTCAAAACTGACTGCTAAATAAGGGGCATAACTCCAAACACCAGCAAAAATAGATCTTTGAAAGGCGCCCATCCACTGGCTCGACCAAGCCCTAGTTAGTGATGGCAGGAAGATGCCAACTTCTTGCTATGCAATATGTAAGGGCATAATTAGGAGATGAACCAAAATATACTTATCTGCAATGTCCCTATGCCAGTATGGCTGGTTTGTGCTGCAGTACATGCAGCCTTAAGCACGGGGATGGTTATTCCTTTTTACTTTGTGAAGATTTTAAATTTGAAGGGTAAAAATGTCCTCCCCCAAATGAATAACTCTTACTTGAAATGGACTGTACTTTAATTTTAGTCGATTACGATATTCTGCCAGATGGCACAACAGCCTCGTGATAAAGTAATCAATTCTAGTGACAAAGCGAGAAAGGCCTCGATATGGCAAGTGCCACTTCCTCGCTTAGAAATAAAATCTCTTGTGCTGCGCCATATCCAACGAGTTAAACCCCTCATACCTGGTGTCAGTGCAAATACAACCTAAAGTATGAAGAAAATTAATTCGCAAAAGATACGAAAAAGGATATCTCCTGAATTTCCAATTCTAAAGCCACGTCCACACGGTCGCGCAATGTCCGTCGGGCACGAAGGCTTTGCCCTTGTACGGGCAGTTTCAGCGGGCAAACCATCAAACTGTCCGCTCCCGGCGCCAATGGAGGGCAGTGGATCGAGGTCTTCCGTCACTGCCAAACGCACGAGGTAAGGTGCAGGCAGATCCACTGACTACCACGTTATTAGTACACCATATCCACACCGAGTACTAGTGCATATTGGTCCACGACAAGAATAGTGCTATCTTCTTCCGAACTATGGCGTGAACCATGGTGATCGTACCGTAATGAACCACTCGCTCACAACTGCTGGCGTCCGACTACCCTCCAACCACCACAGACAGCTGTGTGGACACCTACGCCGGTATAGTCTGCAGACTTTGCCCTGCCAGGCACAGCTCGACTGTGTGGACGTGGCTTTACAGGCTAAAGTTGCCGAGCAAAGCTCGTCTGTCTGGGCGCGGCCTGGGTAGTCGCCTGGGTGGCATTCTCCGAAGGGGAGTGGGCGCATGGGCATAACATGGAAATTCCCAAATGTGTGTTAATAAATTCCGCCCAACATGCCAGAAAAAATACTTGACCATATAATTTTGGCTTCACTACCAAGATCTTCATCAAATATCAAATAAATATTATATGTAATTCTGAAGGAATGGCTTGCTGACACGATTTTCACATGAAATTTCATGTTAGCATATATATTTTTCAGCCCTCAGAGAAGAGGCCGCCTAGGAATATACCAACTTGGTAAACGGGCATCCTTTGAATATGATGCCACAGGTTATGCCTTATCCACACGCGGGGCAAATAGCTGGAATGTCCGTGGCCATTGTTGAAACTGCCCGGTGGTGGGAAATGACAACTCGTTAATTACATTTTACTCTAAAGAATTTATTGGCCATCTTAAACATTCATACTCTACATAGTTCTGCGGATATAAACAAGCCCTGCATGGACATTCATTTCTAGTTTATATCGTGCCGTTCCAGTGCATTACTTCTCAATGGACGCGAAAATGTAAGGGAATAAGACCAGCACATCTTACCAACTTGTGAACAAGAAAGTGATGGTACAAATGATGTATCATTGGTGAAAGATGATAATATCCCTAACAGTGCTTGAGTGCTCCGCTGAGGCGAACACTGATCTTGATACCATCACTTAACAGGAAACGGGAGAGGCTTCCTGCTTTGCCCCTGCTCAGAGCACAATCCGCGATGCAAGGAAACAAAAGAAACCAAAATTGTATGTAAAAATGTAAACAAATGATATGCGTGTACAAGTAAATGTAAGTTTGTATAGAATGTTTTTATAATCTACAAAACGGTATTAAATGTTGAGAGAATCGATAGGTTTATTTGTACACCCATGCATGCTCGCTCTACACACACGACATACACACCTACTTATATACATATATATGGTTATATACACATACACACGCAAAGATATACATACATATCCAAGACTTGAATGCATTATCAGAATAGGAGTGTTAAATCTGTTATCATAGTGGCCAGTCATAAATGTCATATTTTTTCTGTAAAATTATAGTAATAATAATATGCTGCATATATTCTGGTAGGCCCACATAAGATTTCTTCAACTCCTCCATAGTTAAATTACTAAGTACCATAATGCTTGTTCTGGTAACACTGCTAAAACTTCAGGGGGGGGGGGGGGGAAATGCTTGTGCCCCTCGTGTGGACGCGGTCTTTGGTCCCGCCCCGATGAGCGAGCTTTGCTGGATGTAACGTTTACAAATGGAGAAACAGCTAGTAAAACATGGTTCTCATGATAATTTTTCGCCGTTTCTCTATTTCTTGACTTCGCATCGAGTGACGGAGAGCGCCACATAAGTTATCCAGATAATCAACATCTCTGTTAGGACTGAGAAAATCAGTCTAAAGCTTAATCTTATAGCACAGGTTGATCATATTGTAAATATATCTATTACTGCCATCCTGAGACGAATTTCTCACTTGCTCCATATGTAAAAACAATATTAATATCATTATTTCCCTTTTTTAGCTTCTGGAAATGTTCATATCGGATCATAATATAGCGTGCCTTTGTAAAACGGCATGTAAATCCATTGATGATAACACTTTATTATAATTGAAAGTTTCAAAATCACTAGTGCAGGATTTCCCAACCTTTTCCAACCCTAGCACCCCCTGTAATCAGATTTTGGCAGTCCAGCACCCACTCATCTGGCTGATATCTGATTACTAGGATATAAAGGAAAGTCAAATGCACTGCTTGATCATTCACTTTGAGTCATCATTACTAAAAGCAGCTGCACACAGTTTTGATAGAAAATTTAATAAGAAAACCCAAGAAAAAGAAAATAGCATGGAAAATAGCATAGCTCAAATATACTCGGTTAGGTAATCAATAATATATACATCAATGTATGAATACATCACTTCCCAGCACCCCAGGTTGGGAAATGCTGTTCTATGGTGTGAAGCCTGGACATACGACTGCCAAAGCTAGGCACATACCACTGAACAGTTTGATTCCTGCTAGAAAATAAGGTTAATGGTAATTAATACCACATTCAAGAAGTGATCTAGGATTTTTTAAAAAAAGTTCTATTAAATAGACTACAAGACTTGTATGTTCATTATCTTGTATATTGGTGATACTATATCACTGATGATGGTGTTTTTTTGAAATGGGTAATAAAAGGCAGGGAGAAAATAGAATAAGATAGTATATTCAGAATAATTTTGCTATCATTGCTAACTTTTTCTTATCACATCATACTAATTGTCCAAAAAAAATAATTGCACAGTTACATGCTAACTTGTGATTATTCAAGATAAAGCACACAAACTGCTTTATAATTATGATGATTAATAACATTTTTAGCATATCTCAGCCATTACAATTAGCCCAAGAAAAGGCCCTGCTTGCCAATTATGCTTTTGAACTTACCCTTTATCAAACCCACTTTATTCTCTGTACACAGTCATTAAATTACAATCCAAAATCATCATGTTAACCTCCTCCTCCACTTTCAACATCATACTCAGCATTACCAATGTCTGAGCCACCAGTTTTGACATATCAAGAGACCCATACCTATATGATTAGGAGTCATGACATATTGGCAATGCTGAATGGTGGACTTGGGTGTGGAAGACGTTACATCTTATTCCCTGGAAGTATGCACGTCTTGTTTTTTATTTACTTCATGTTTACAGGTACAATCCTTCACATGATATGACTACATGTGTGATGTTTGGTCACCTTCATAAAATCCCTAATTCACTTTGTTTTACGAATTTGAAAGAAGGAAAAAGTGGCCAAAATAAACACAGCAACCCTCTTGACTTATTACATCAGTTGCATTATATCACACAGAAGATAAAAATAGTTTTACAGTCTGTATCTATTTTTCCTAAATGAAATCAAACTAGTATAATATAGATTCATAAATGGAATGTCTTTCTCAATCATCAAAGTCTACCTACAGTGTAATTTAGGGTACAATATGAGATTTTTTAACCATTCTTACAATATTGAATCTAATTACTAATAAAGTAGCCTTCAAATGACCCATTAGCTACATTTAAGTTGATAAATGGATCAAATCTTCATATAAGCTGTTTTTCACTGTCTACACATCTAAATTTGCCTGGTTTTGATTAATTTTATCTAGTATTGACCATCCTGTAATCATTCAGGAAACAATTAGGCTAACAACTTTATGAAAAAAAAAAATCCCTTGAAGGCTTCTTTATCTTAAAGCATCTAAATTTGCCTGGATTTGCTCCATTTGGTCATACAATTGATAGAGTTGATCTTGATCAAACTGCATGACCAAAGACTCCATAGGTCCCATCTTGGTGCTTGAAGGCTCCTTGCAGCTGCTGTGAGAGGGAAATAAATATCCTTTCTCAAAAAATAAATATCCTTTTCCAAAAAATAACTTTCACTAAAATTATAACATTGCCATACAGTACAAACACATAATTACTCTTCACACTGCATCAGAAAATCAGACTGAAACAAAAGGAAGCCAAAAAAATATTTTTCCAAGAGCAGTAATAACTAAGAACTTTAAGAAACCACTCTGGAAAAATAGGAATGCTGTTACTATGATAGCAAATTATACATGATAGATAGAAAATTACCTGAGGCTCAGCTGTAAATGTGCAATGGGGTGAGTCTGTCTCGCACATCCTGATGAAGCTGTCTTCAGGTGAAGATCCCATGAAATATCTGCCAGCTGTTGATAACATATGAGGAGTTATCACAGTGGCAATTCTCTCTCAGTCAAATATTTTCCCTTTGCAAGTCATAAGTTTTGGTAAAACATGTGTAGGTACTTACTAAAAATTCCAAATGACTACCTCAATATTCAAGTAACAAAGAACACAAGCATTTTAGTTTGGTCACAAGCACATTTTTTAAAAACGAAAATCTCCTTATTCAATTTCCATGGAGTAATCCCAATGCCACTCAAGTCCCCTTCTCATTCCCACTCCTTCTCCTCCTTCCCATTCCTTCTCACTCCCCATTTTCTTCTCCCTTCCATTTCACTCTGCTTTTCTCTTTTTTTTTACCTCTTTATGTGTCTCTCCTCATCATCCCTCTATTTAATTCTTTCTCCTTCCATATTCACCCTCATTTTCATCTTTGTCCCGACTACTTTTTCTATCTCCTAACTCTTCCTTCCTCTTTTCCTCCTCCTCCCTTTCATTTCCCTCTCCCTCCCTCCCTTTCTCTTTAACTAATACAAAAATGTCTTATAAGGACACTCACCTGCTTCGCTGAAAGGCTTCGCTGCCGCAACGTTTCCACAATTTGTTTTGCATTTGTCGTCCAGTGTTCCACAAATATACTGGCTTTATCTGAAGTCATTTCACATGCTTGAAGCTGTTCTCCAAGGAAGGCTGGTCTTACCATCCCATGCGCTGCCTGTTGGAAATAGAAATGGGTGTATATTATTTATTATTATTCTATCTAATCATCAGTTTAACTTTATATATAAAGAGTTCTCTTTACATATTCATTCTTATTTTTCTCACAATCTATTTCTACAGTGGCTTAACCCTCTCTGGACGGGTGGTACACTACGGTACTGCACATTCAAGAGCCCAGTTGCCGGGTGGCACCATAAGGTGCCAGTCATTTAATTGATTTAGGCCTAAGCGTTCGAAAGCCCCTGCACTGTGACATGCAGGTGGGCATAGATATGTTTGCCCAGTCTCAAGGACAGATTTTATTTCAGAGCAACATACCTTGACTTTTCCCACTCTCTTTTAGTCACTCATTTTAAACCTGGAGCCATTTTTGTGTTTGTCATTTTTTGTTTTATTGCATTTAGAAACATATCTGTCATATTACAGGCTCTATTAATGCTACATTTGACTAAATTTTAGTATAATGTCCATATCAGCTCATTATTTTCTTTACTCTTTTGTGATAGAAGTATTGTTGTTTTAAGGGAGGAGAAAAAGCATCTTAATTTTTTTTCGAATTTGTGTACGGTCATGAACGAATACAAAAAATGTTACCATCCACAATGAAGATAAGATGAAGACGTAGGGCAGAGGAAGGAAATCTGTGCTTATGACTGTGAGTGCCACAGTACAAAACATCCCTGCTGGCACAGGGGCACATTGTAGACACGGCATGGTTTTGAGTCCCCTTTCTTTTCTTGTTCTGCCTGCACATCCTTCTATGGCAACTTGCTGTATGCCATCGCTCTCTTAACCCAATCCCGACGGGCCGGTTATAAGTGGAAACCCCCTACACCAGGCCTATGCAATATTGCAACGGGAACGTCAAACTGGTGTGTCGACCCCGTCATTTGGCATTTAGCTGTGTCACACGGGTGTGATGCACCGTTGTCAAAGGGTTAAGATAGAGCTTGCTAGAGACTATGGATGGGTGCCATTCAAGGCTTTCTCTCCTGCTGGTGCTAGGATAAAGTGGTGCCATGTAGGTTTTGATGTTAAATGAAGCCCACTTTGGTTAATATTATGGCAATTATAGTAATTGTAGTTGCTATTGTCATCATCACTCACTCACTACACACATTAAAGAAACACAGTGATCCAAAATCCCTCGACGTCATGTACATCACGTGTCATGTAAGTCATGACACCTGTCTGCAATGGCTTAACATTTTAAGAAAGCTTGAGAGAACTAGTCTGCCTCGTAACAAAACTAACAAAACATGAATCAGTAGTTATATAAATAGAGCTCTTAACCCACAGTGGACGGGTGTCATGACATACATGACGTAGGAGCTTTGGCCTGACGATGGGCGTCCTGACGTACATGACGTTCGGGGATTTTGGATCACTGTGCTATTTTATTTTACTATGAAAAAGGAATGAGTGATGATGGCTACTGCAGTCATAATTACTATAATTACTGTAATACCATGCTAGCTTAACGTCCAAAACCTAGATGGCACCACTTTTTCCTAGCACCAGCAAGAGAGAGAGCCTTGAATGGCACCCATCCACGGTCTCTAGCAAGCACTATCTTTATAGAGCGATGACACACACTAAGTTGACGAACTCTTGCTCAAAAGTACCGCCGATGAAGGATGTGCAGTCAGAACGGGAAGAGGAAGATGACTCAATCCATACCCAGTGTCTAAAATGTACTCCTGTGCCAATATGGATGCCTTTCACTGTGGCACTCACAGTCACAAGCACAGGTTTCATTCCTCTTCCTTACCTCTTCTATTTATCTTTATTGTAGGTGGTTATATGTTTCGTATTCGTTCATGACAGCACAAAAATACGAAAAAAATATAGTTGCCTTTTGTCCTCCCATAAAACAGCAATACTTCTATCACACTGAGTATAAAGAAAATAATGAGCTAATATGGATAATATACTACAATTTTAGTCTACTGCAGCACTGGTAGAGCCTGTCATATGGCATATATAAGTCTCTAAACTCAATAAAACACACAAAAAAACAAAACACAAAAAACGCTCTAGTTTTTCAATGAATGACTGAAAGAGAGTGGGAATGTTCAAATTATAATGCTTCAAGCAGTCTCTCTTTAAAATAAAACTTATCCCGGAGGCTGGGCAAGCATATTTATCCCCGTCTGCAATGGGTTAATAATCCTAAAATCAAATCAAAACTTTTACCTTCTGAAATGTTGAAGAGTATTACTTCTTTAGTTTATACTTGTAAAACTTAATATCGGTACCCACTGTATTGTCCTTCCTACACAAGTAGTAATAATTCCTAATTGAAAGAAAGAGTTCATTGAGATAAATAAAAAACAATTTCTGAATAAAAAGAAAACCCACAACATATAATATTTGAGGAAATAATACTTTCTATAATGGTGCAAGCTTCCGACAATTATTAATAACCAGAGTTTTTGAAATGCTTGGTGAAAGATGCATTCATTTAACCCTTTAGCATCAACAGCCCATGAATGCCAAAATGGGACCAAAACATGAAACACATAAAATAACATGCTAATTGCCTGTGCTGTGCAAATGGCTCAAGGGGCATCTGTGTCTGTGAAGAGTTGATCAGATAATTATTTTCTTTCTTTCATTCTTTCTTTCTTTTTTATGGCCAATAATCATAAGCATCAGAGATAGTAAGGATAACAGAATCATGGCTCCCTACCCACAGAATAGGGTGGCTGGGAGGTTTATATGTAATATAACAAAGCATCCAGAAACATGTCTATGATTGTATAAGGAGATATTATTTCTACCCAAATGGACTGTATCTAATCCATACCTACATACCTGTTGTATGATATGTATGTTGGTGTATATCAATTGTTTTGTCTTTTCTACTGGCAGACCAAGAGAAGCGCTCAATTTTTGTTCTTCCTCTTCAGAGAATACCTGTAAACACGTTTAAAAAAAAAACATCATAAAGAATTTAAAAAAAAAATGATTATATTATTATGTTCTTAACCCAGTCATGACGGGGGCATTCCAGCCTTGAATGAGCGGTACCGTAGTGTACCACCCGTCCAGAGAGGGTTAATACTCAAACTGTGTCAATCAATCATGGCAAATTTTCATTCATAACATTCAGTCTCTAATTGAAATTCTAAGGGGTAGTTCAATGTGATATGATAAAAGAAGTGTTCTTAAATGAAACCTAAATTTCACCAAATATGGTCTCTAGTAGTCAATGTAATTCTAAGACGGAAGAACTAGTATACTGTAAAAGAATCTAGATTGCAGTCTCCCATGTAACAATGCTATTACATAAACCAACCACATACAATAGTATAAACATGAACATTACACACTTTAAAAAGTATTTTAAAATTATCAATGCATGCATCATTACCTGTGAATGTCCAGAGCAGAGTGACGCACACACACGACTAAGAAGTCCATTGACCTTATTGATGTCTGTGGCATTAACTAAGGAGATTCCCTCCTGCAATCTGTTCATATATAGAAAACACAACAGAGAAATGAAGTGTAATATAAATGGAAAATGTCAAAAAGGTTAGATAATATGAAGGTAGATGTTGCATAATCCTTTTTCCTAATATCTAATTATGAAAAAGACATGGGTACTAATCAGAGATCTATTTCATCAGAAATCACAATTCAAAAATCACTGAAAAGGAAATGGCATTCATTGTATTTTTAGCCAGTAACTCAATATGACTAAGAAGCAAAATCATGGCCTCAGTGCTTCATACTTTGCCAATGGCCAAGTATGTTAACCCATTACGGACAGGTGTCATGGCATACATGACGTAGGAGTTATGGACTGACGACAGGCGTCATGATGTACATGACGTTCGGGGATTTTGGATCACTGCTATTTTATTGTGTTATGAAAAAGGAGTGGCTAATGATGGCAATTGCAGTCATAATTACTGTGATCACCATAATATTAAACTAACTTAACGTTCAAAACCTAGATGGCACCACTTTTTCCCAGCACCAGCAGGATAGAGAGCCTTGAATAGCACCCATCCACGGCCTGTAGCAAGCACTATCTTTATAGAGCGATGGCACACACTAAGTTGACGACCTCATGCTCTAAAGTACCGCTGATGAAGGTTGTGCAGGCAGAACGAGA